>VZTA01014680.1:5515-23249 GCA_013398855.1 Mohoua ochrocephala
CTTGGCCTAAGGTGATCTCACTGCCTTTTACGCTGAATTTCCTGAAACAGAGAGAATGAAGAGCTTTCAGTCCTGAGGCAATCTGATTTTATTAAGAATTGCAAATGTTGACATGAACTTAAAAGATGCCTCTCCCAGTGGGCTGACACAACTTTGCTGAGCACACATGCTCTGTGAGCACACCACACAGGGGAGGAGACAGTGCACTTTGCACTGTGTTTCTGGTGTGAACACTTTTTTCCCCACCTTTGACACCCAGGGGAATGACTGAGCCCTACAACTACATCTCTCTCATCTCTCCTTCATTTTCTATTCCTGCCTGACATAACACCTCCTCTTTCCCTTGCCTAAGATAGATTTTGGAAATACAGGTCTTCCCCAGCAGAGTGTAACTTAAATCAAAATCTTGTAGCTAGCCTCTCGCTATGGTAACATTGCCAGAGATGCACAGTGTACACAGACCAGCAAAATAATTGGTATAGACAAACCAAAGGATAAACAGGCGGGTACATAAGGTGAAAATCATCATCTGAGAGCAGTTACTTATTTTCTCCCTTAGACAGTCTTTGTACGAAGCCCAGAGTCCCTCGCACAAAGAGGATTCAGGTTTATCAGGTCTGATTTCTAATTGGTGCAATTGAACTAGTGAAAAGTCCTTCATCAGGTTAAATATTCTGTGAGCCAATTAAGATAAACTGATTTCATAAGGGAGCAGACCAGTCTTGCTGTATATACCCATAGTACTTGCTCCAATTTAGTTGAATGAATTTAAAATCAGAAAATCTTTGCAAAGCTTGTAAAGGGATTTCCAGTTCATTCAGAGAAGAGAAAGGCTGAAGGGAGACTCTCTCCACCCCAGACCCTTCCTGTCTTATTTTGCAATGACTCACACATCTCAGCTTTGCAATGAATGAGCTTTCCAAAGGCAGCGTTTACTCTGGCTCTCACACCCATGCTGTAGCACCATGTGTTTTACAGCATTGTCAAACATAATGATTCCTACCCTGGAGAGAAATTGGGTCCCATTTTATATTTTATTACCTAAGAAAGGCGATTTTTTACTTTCCACAGTTCACAGTTGGCAGCAACAACCCCATAAATCTTGTCAAATGTTTTTTGTTGATATATTGTCCAGCAAGATGTCTGTGAAGCTGGGGCCTGCATAGAGTAAACAAGTTAATGGCTTCCTGACCCATGTCCGAAAAGGAAGGGCAGCAGGGATACGGAGTGCTGCAAAGCCCCTGCAGGCAGAGTCCAGCAGCTGGTGGGTGAGCTGAGAGACCACTGGGAGTTTGTTTCCCACATTCCATCCAGAATAGCATGTAAGCTGCAAAGCTTCTTGGCTCCCAAGAAAGAGGTCTTATTCAAGAAATGTCACCTAGCCCTGGTGCCAGCACACTCTGCCAGTACTTGTGTTTGCTGCAAGGGCCTGGTTCTCACCGGGAACCATGATGGGGGACAAATCTGCAGGAGCCACAGTGCATGCCAGCAGAACTCATGGAAACCACGAAAAAGGATAATTGGAAGGAAGGGAAAGGCAAGGACACACTTGTGAATGCATGTGCAAAGAAGCGGATTTCACAGCTGAGGGGACACAATGCACTGGAATGCACGGTGTGAGCACAGAGGAATGCATACAGGGGAGACACAACTCCCTGTCCATAGGGAGCAAGCTTGGTACAAGTGCTGTGCCTGCTTTCTGGTAGGAGGGTGGGATTGTTAGATGTAACTGAGTTGGATGTGGTTGCAAACAGTGCCTATAGAGCAGATGAACTAGTTTGCAGATACAGATGTTTCTAAATTTAAGTGGACAGGGATGGAAGGAAAGATGATTGTTCTTGCCACTATGGGAGCATCCAAGATGTGCATTGCATGTGTATTAGTTGGTGCAGGTGTAGGGGTATACGTAGGTTACAGGCTCCCTGAGCCAAGCCTAATTCCTAATGGACTTGTCCTTTTTGGGTGCTGACAGAGCCTCTTCTGAGAAAAAGAGATGTTCAGCTTGATTCCTTTGGGCAGTTAATGACCCATTTCCCTCCTCTCTGTCTTTCTCCCTGTGCTCCTCCCCACGCTACAACAGCACTTTGTGGGTAATGAAGACTTTGTGCCGTAATGACTCAGCATGTTACGCTCAGCCATGTTGTAATGCCTTGGAACAACGAGCTGCCACTTCGAGGGCTCTGTCAACTCAGCTGGTCATGGTCAGTCAATGCATGGTCCCCATCTGCCTCTCTGGGCCCTGGAACCTTCATCCTGCAAAACCGAACAAAACCTTGCAAGGCCAGATGACCGCAGCTTTACTGCCCCACACTTTTCCTGCAGCCATGTGGCAGGAATGCAGTCCTACAGACACAACCCATACCAGTTACTGTGGGTTGGCTGTGATTTCTTATGAGTTGGAAATTCTCCTGAGGCCTCAAGAATAAAAATACTGCTAACCCTGGCTGGAAGCATAATGAACAGGAAGAAAGATTGATTGCTAGGGCTGTAATTAAGTGAGAGCTTTGATAGCCTCATAAAGCTGCAAGAGCCAAACTGGAGTCATGTGGAATTAGAGTGGCATGGATTCCCTCCCTGCATCCTGCCACCCTCTCCTGTTAGGAACAGCACCTTAGGATTCTGAGCACGCAGCTGCCCTGCTCCAGGCTTTATAGGCTACAAGTCATTTTAAGGGGAAATGGAAGAAATGAGCTTCCCACAGATGAGTGTGATAGGAGGCTCAGGGACTGACTACAGTGGGAAGAAGCAGGAGTTGGCAAGCTGCCTCCCACCCTGTGCCTCACCTCCCTCTCTGTGCCTCACCTGATTGTAAGGTGTCTCTCCACATTAAGCATAGCATTGCATCCATTTATGGATGAATGAACAGTGTCTCATATACAGGGCAGGAGGGCATGGGGAGACGAGATAGAAGATAGAAGGGAAAAATTATCCACCAAGGAGACTTGAATCCAGTGAGATTTACACCCTTCCTCAGCCATAAACATCTCTGAGAGCTCTGGAGATAAACACATTTGCTCAGCAGAGGCAAATGCTGCCTGCCAGCCTCCAGCTGCTCAGCCTCCCTGCATGCCAGTTCACCAAGGATAACCCAATTATCCAAGGGGATGCAGCTCTCTCTACTCCACTCCTCTTCCATTTGCATACAGCAGTGATATCTTCATTGGATATCTCATTCACAGTATGTGTGGTGTCCCGAGAGGGACAAAGATAGTTTTTTCCCCTTAGTCGAGGCTAATGCTCTGCCTGCCAGCCTTTCATTTTGCAGCGCAGCCACACCACTATGTTCCCACACGATGGAATAGGTCATCACACCATCCCTCTCCCTCAACTCCTCCTCCCAGCCCAGCTTGCCACATGTAGTGCCTGTGCTGGAGTGGGTTCTGTAACGACAGAAAAGCAGGTTGCTCGTATACATGTCAAAAGAAGACCTTCCCACGAGGCTTCAAAAAGATCGCTAAGATCATCACAGGAGCCCCTTAAGGAGCCTCTCTGCCCTCTCCCCCAGTTCTGGCTCCAGCTAAGCACAGCCTTTTCAGTAAATACTCTCCTGCAGGCTGTTACTCATATTTTTCCTGCAGATCATGGGAAATACATGGGTCATGGGAAACAAACTTCATGCCAGCCTTTGAGCTTACACTGAACTCAGGATAAATTCCACAACAGAACTTTTCCTTTCCCTCTGAGTTTACACTCAGCCTCACACCGCTGTTGATGCACTTGCCCTCCTCCGCTGTTTCAATCACCCAGAAACACAAAATGTCTCAGCCCACCCCATCCTTATCTCTGAGCACACAATCCCCTTCCCTCTGATTTGTCCATATCTACTGTCCTTTATGCCACTATAATATTATTGCCTATTCTTTTGTGTATGTGCAAGTGAAAGTTTTTTTTTTCTTCTAAGAAGTGATTCAGGAAATGACCTTCTACTTTCTCAGTTCCATGAGAGGTGATAGTTCTTCATGATGAGGTGAGGGAACAAAGGAAACAAGAACTTCTAGATCCTGCTCCTAGCTCTGGCACTGGCGTTTTCTGTAAAAGTAGCTACTGCCTAGGGCTGCCTCAGTTTCCCCACAGTGCCTCACAGAGACACTGTGAGATTTAATAATCTGACATACATAAAAAATTGAGCTTTTCAGATAAGAGGAGCTAGACAAGGTCACAGTCCCACTGTGACATGATGCCTTTGAGCTTCCTAGTAACCAGATAATGGCTTAACCAGGAAGATCCTGTTGTAACTGATGTATGAGCCAGGCTGAAGTATTCACCAGTATCATCTGAACTCCTCTGTGGCTCTCCCGCAGGGCATTTGTGGTACATTCCCTCGACCGGGATGTCTGACCCCAACACAACCCCACTACAAATCTCTGTCCATCACACATTATTGGCCTTGAAGCTCAGAGGACCAGGGGTGACAAACAGATCTGGAGAGTGACAGACTACCAGAGTCAGCAGAATGCAGCCTGTTGCCATGGAAATTCAAGCCTCCTTTTTAAACATCTGCGTAGCTCAGGGGAACATAACCAGCTCTTACTGTGAAAAATCTTTGTAAAGAGTCCCGTGGAGAGTTGGTCTTGTATCCCACAACTGCTCTTTGCTCCCCAACCCAATTAAGTGTTCTGGCAGGAAATGACCGGACCACAGCTTTCCTGAGGATAGATGACATCAAGGTGTATTGTCTAAGAGATGAGTCTGCAACCAAGGACATGAGTTTCTAATACAAAACCTCTGCAGGAAAAGTTCAAATTAAAAAATTTAGATCCATTTTCACTGCTGTGCCACAGGACAACACCAGGCAACACCACTCAGAAGTAGGCTTTGAGGACATCTGCTTATCTGAACGGGCAAAGTTAGATCTCAGAGGCTTATTTATTTGCCCACTACATTGAAAGACTTTTTTTGGATACTGACAAAGGCATTGTCATACACAGGTGCGACATGCAAATAAATAAATAAAATTTAAAAAGCCATTAGGACAGAGGAGTGCTGATGGAAAATTCCAGCAAACAAACCAACATTTTTGGCTCCAGCATCTTTTGTAACTGCAGAAAATACAAGCAGTTACAAATATAAGCAGAAAATGCATGAGAGTTATTAACTATTTAAGATTTCCTAATCTCTGTTATGTGTGTGCATCACCACTTACATGTGTGGGCAGTGTTTTGTAGTATTATGACCAAGAACAATATTTCTTGCATGATATTGCATATCAGCTGTGTATACTGCACAGACATTGCCATGAGACACATGTGCATGTATGTGGGCCACTGAGACTATAGATGCACATGGGATACTCACCAGGGTATAGATACGATGCTTGGGAAAGGAGATAACAGTGTAGTCACTCACCAAAAGGTTTTGTCAAGTCTAATTACCTGTGCTGTCTCCCCCATGAAATTACTTTGCATGTCCAAGCTCACTTCCCCAATTGCACTGACCCTGTTGCCTCTTATGAAATAACAGATGTTTAAGTGAGGCTGCTGCTGTAGTAGCCTGGTAATGACCACTATGAGCTTCCTGAGCTTTCAAAGTCCCAGACACCTTCATTAGCCAAACAAAGGCCACATGTCCAGAGCTGTACAAAGAGGCAGGGGGTATAGTAGAAAAGCTCTAGCAAGCAGTTCTTTGTGACATTATCCTACCTGCAGCCCTCTGGGAGTGGCTAGTTTTTCAAGGAGCTGTGATAATAAGCTCTCTAAGGATGCTGGCTTTGTGATGTCCAAAGCACAGAAACGTGACAACATCCCCCAACAAAAGCCCATGACAATACACCCTCAAGACTTTTCTTTTAGGCTTCATTCCAGAAGCCCTGAAAGATATTTAGAAGTCTAGTTCAACATGCCTGGTTCCTCCTGCAGTTTCTCACACCACAGTTAAGCAACTGTCAAACAATGCTATAAAGGATGACTGATGCCTTTTCATCATCAGTGGCCCAAGCCCTCCCCAAAGGGCACTGCACCCAAAAGATACACTACTGTTTGTTGAGGATACCTCCTGAAATCCATGGTTATGCTATAAAATTTCCCTGCCTGGCAGTTCAGGAAGTTCCTTCTGAACTTAGCTGTGAAAATCTCTCATGATCCAAATGGCTTCCCCAGAGAAGAAAGATATTTACTTCCTGCTTCTCTTTCCTGAAGTCTTTTTCCAATGAACTTCCACTATGACAAACATAGCAGGCACTGTAAACCCAGCAAGTGCACTATTTCTCTTCCCACCACTGCCAGTATAAACATCACCCTGAGTTAAGGGCTAAGTGCCAAGTTAAAATAAAGCTCTCTTTGGTCTGGGGATCTGGCTTCTCCAGAGATCACAAGAAATCTGTGATGGTGGGTGAGAAGGAGTGGGGATTAGATCCAGAGACACCAACGGGAAATACTTTCACACTAAATTTCACACCTCCTCCTATGGGTTTACATGAACAGTTATTTTGATGCACCCTGCAGGGCCACCAGGAAGACAGATCATCCCATCATACTCTCTTGAACATCTCTGTAACTCTCAAGGCTGTATTTTGGAGGGGAACCTTGTTCATTTTTCCTTTCTTCACTACCACTCCTCTCTGCTCCACTGCTTTTCTGGGAAACCCCAGGGGAAGTAATTCTAAAAAAAATACAACAAATTTAATCAGGACACCAAAGCTGTAGGCAGCCCACAGCCAGAACAGTGCTAGCCTGAGATGGAAGCCAGAGAATGTCAAACTTGACAAACAATAATTTCCATCCTGAGACAAGATAGAAATACCACAAAAAACCTTTCTGAACCTAAACTTCCTGTCTAAAAAAATTCAAGTTGGGTCAATCAATAGGTTTCTTTGCAATTATTTTAAATGAAGTTATTTTATGTCAACCTTTAAAAGATGTATGCTGTGGTTACAGGAGAAAGACTGCTCATATGGGTGTAACCAAACTATGTCTTCTACACCCATCTACATTATGCCTGATGAACTGTTAATGGTCGTGGGTCGTTTTCAACAGCTGTCCAGTGCACACCCCACCCCCCAGGCTATGAGCTGGGTGTAGTGTCTACTTTGTCTTCACATGATAACTACACGCAGACTAAGGGGGTCATCTCTGCCAGTGGGCCATCATGGCTAAACGGCCCCAATGGGCAGCTCTAGCAACCTAGGCCATCAAGGACTTCCCAAAATATCCTATGACTCATGGGATTACATCATTCTATTGTGAAATTCCCCGCCCTGGGGGAGGTACTGAACATTCCTGCCTGTATATAATCTGGGCACTCTGTGGCCTAGGACACTACCACCACCACCGGACATACAGAGGAGGACCTCAGCTTCCACAGGAGGAAGACCAGACCTTCCACAGGACCACCGCTTTCAACGAGACTGCAATCATCACTTCAACAGCACTGCAATCACTACTTAATTGGACTGTGAACACCACCCTGACCAACAGGGGCCAGGCTCTACTCTGACTTTGTGGTTTTAAGCGAGTTTTTTCTGTATTGTTGCATTTATTGTAATCTCTCTAATTAATTGTAACTCCAACTTGAAATCTCTTGAAAGGTATTTGAGTGGGGTTAATTTCTCCCGCTGGTTTACTTCCAAACCAGCACAATGTATTTACTTTTTTGGTAAATTAATTTCTTTTTGACAGCATAAATTCTAAATTTAAAAAAGTATTTTTAACAATTCAAAATGTTTTTTCTATTAAGAAATACTACTTGCTTCAGTGTGCAAGTCAGGGCTCCTTTTCTGCACACTCACACACACTGCTATGGGAGTCTCCAAGCTGGAGCTTTAAACCTCCATGCAAGCCCTCCTGCGATTCTCAGAAGATGTGAATCTATGCCCAGATGCTTTGCAGGCGGGGCACAATCTCACCCTTCCCGCAAAGAGGGACACTGCTCACAGGTTTCCATACAGTCAGAGCTGAGCACAACCAAAGGGCTCTGTGGTCTTTCCTAGCACAGCAGAGAAACTCCACACAAGCGGTTTCTCTGTCCTGACCTTCCTGTTAATATCCCAGACTCCAATCCAAACACCTGCACCTCAATGAAATTGAATCAAGATTGCCATGAACTCATCTCCAGCCTCATTTTCCTTTTCCTCTGCCTGATTGTGAGGCCTAACCTGTATGACAGCTTCATTACAAGTGACCTTCAGCACTGGCTTTGTTGGGGAAGTGATTTAGAACCAAATTACTGATCTATTTTTTTCATCTCGTCCCTCTTACTGAAAGCAGCAATAGCAACCCTGGAGAGGCTGCCTGAAACAGCGTATTTTTAACACATTACAGAAGGGGAGACAGAGCAGAAAGCCAACCCCCACCACAGGCCAACATGAAGGGGCTAAACTGTTCTTGGAGAAGTGCCGAAGCAATTGTACAATTTATTCCAAGGGTACAGAAGAGTCTGGTTTAGACCAGCCAGGAAACAACTTAAGGAGTTGGGGACTCTACTGAGAACAGATGGAGGCAGCTGGAAAAAACAGGGGCAGGTGGCTGCTTGGAAGACAGGATCCCTGTGGCACATGGGCAAAGCAGAAGGGAGATGGGAATATGGGCCTCATTGTTATGGGCTGAGTGGAATCTCATTGGAAGCAGTGAGAAGAGCAGCTGTCTCTGAGTCAGGCTAAATCAAAGAATACTTAAGCGTGTCTTTGTTTGGTACAAACAAAGCAATGTAGGCTGCTCAAATTACAAAGACAAGGGTTGATCTGAATTGAGCTACGACACAGCTTTACTGTAGACCAATGGCTGTGTGTCTGTGGAAGAAAAGAGGGGGGAGAAGAAGATGAAGTAGAAAAAGTAACCAGAGCTAGAGCAGATTACCAAGGACAGTCAGAATAAGCAAGGGAAACTTGAAAAAATATCAAAGAGATGGTAATAGAGAAAAGAGTTGTTAAAGAGACTTCTGCCTCCTACAGGGCACTAACAGCCAGAGGGACTTAAAAGCAGAGGAAGTGGGAAAGCAGGAGTGGGGAGTCCCTGCTCTCACTGACTGAAGTGTTTTCCACCATTAGAGCCTAACCTGTAACAGAGCGCACCAGCAGCAGATCCTTGAGTGAGCATCCAGATCAAAGACTTAAAAATCTGGATCCACTCATGAGGCACTCATTCTTCTTTTCAGCAGCAGCATCCCCATTAGCCAACAGTTCCTGAGCAAGATTGCTGTATGATGAACCACATAAAAGAGAATGTCTGTGATTCTTCATCCATGTAGGCTCAGGAACAGAGGGCAGAGACACACCGAACCATTAAGGGAACAGCCTCAGCAGGCTGTTTCAGCACAACCATTTCAGCAGAGTGACTTACCAGATGAGAAGAGTTTAATTTACAAACAGAAAACATAAAAGGAAAGTCAAGACTGTAAGCAAAGCAGCAACAGAAGAGCCAGTAATGAGAGGTTCACACAAGAGGAGATTGGCTGATCTGTGTGGTAAAGAGCAGCACAAAGGGACATAGCAGGAAGAGATTAACTGCTGACACTGAAGCGCTATTTCCAGCTGACATTTATCTCTGCCTTGAAATTCCCAGTTGGAGAGAAGAGGTGACAACAAACAGGAGAAATTTACACCGGCCCCTTTATGCAAATCTAACCTTTCTGCACCTGCCAGGTGGGGAGCATTTATTTACATTCTGGCTGCCTGGCTACGTTGGCAGAGGGAATGAATCCAAGCAGAACACAGAGAAGGTCAAAGGAATACAGCCCATGGCTGTAATTTCAGGACTTGTTACAGGCATTACAATTTTAATGTGGCAGTTGAGAGATATATGCTCCAGGCAGATGAACTGGCAGAAGACCTGTGCATGTGCCAGTGTATTGCTCCACAGGAGAATTTCATTGCTCCCTGACAGGCGGATTCAGAGATATTAATCAGTGACACAGTCCATACTTGTGCCTCCATAACGGACCTCAGCAAATTCCTTTAGCTCATGTATGAAGAGTGATTAAGTTTGCACCAGACAGATCTGAGCCAAATCTCCTTTGCCACAATGACTTTTCAAGATGCAAAGATGTTGAGCAGTAACTGTGATGTGTCAGGGGGTGAATTTGTCACAATTTAAAATAGAAAGATAACACTCATACACACTATCAAATTAACAAGTTCATATTACACTCTTAACAAGTGAAAATAAATTACCATCACCCCAGAATAAGACTGCCTCTTTTTTTTGCATGTTAAATATCTCTTTGCAAAAAAAAAGTCATGTTAAGCTTTTTACATTAAAAAGTCTCTTTTTGTCCTTGTAAATACAATGCAGCTGTCTCTTCAGTAGAAAATAGCACAAGAGCCCTTTTACAAAAGACCAGGAAAAAAGTAAAGATCCACATAATCAGCTAAAAGGAGAAGATTTCAGAAGGACTGCTAGTGCCTTCGCACCATATTGAACTATGGTCACAACACAAGACGTTACAAACAGTGCCCTAAAGTAAAAATGCCCTGAGAAGTCTGGCCTGCCAGGTCAAGAATGAAGTTGCACAGCCCTGCTAAGTGTGCTCCAGCTGCATATTACAGAAGCCTGCCAGGGCACTGCTTCAGTCAGGCACAAAGGATTATACCACATTTTCCGGTTCATGAAGCATCCTCCAAAATACCACTGACACTAGCACTCGTATAGTCGGTAGACACCTGATCTTTCAAACATGTCCAGCAGTTCAGGATCCTACTGACAAATGCCTTTGAGGGATTCGTTTCTAGAAAGTACTCAGATCTCCCTGTCTCTTTGTGGTATCAGTGTCTGGGCACCAAGGTCACTGGATACATACAGGCACAGGGACTGCTGTCAGCCAGGCTTTTTTAGAACTGCTTTAAGTCTCTTGAATTCAAATCTAAGTCAAACACTTTATAAGTCATGAGACTGGCTTAGAAAACAGGAAACTTTTATAAGTATACCTGGGTCAAATATTCAAACTTTTCACTGCAACTGTGAAAGACTGGAATTGACTTCTCAGCACAACAAAATAGCTTGTGGCATGTTGTTCCTCTAAGATCTCCAGAAGATGAAATAATGCAACGTTCACAGTAAATACTATAGAAATGGGCAACCTTTGAGTAAAATCACTGGTTCCTCAACTCATCCCTCATACCACATGGCAACATTGGGACCAAGCCAATTGGTGTCACACTTAAGAGCCTTGTGCAGACAAACCTCACAGGTTCCCAATACTGTCTCCTGTAAAATCAGGTTTCTTTCAGCATCTACCATCCAGTGCAATTTTGCTTAGTACACAAGAACTGACAGCAGCTTGAGGTGATATAGCCATATCATGCAGGACATGCCAGGGACACATTTCTGAATCAGGCACACCCTCACCTTGCCTCTGCCCTGCATCTCTGCCTGGTTTTGTGCAAGAAGGGGGAAAAAAGGATTTATGAAGGGTCAGAAAAAAAAAAGGCAGAGAAAGAAAACTCCCATAGGAGAAAAGATGAGAAATTCAAGGTAGTTTTAAAGCAGTTTGTGAAGTCAAGAGCCCAAATTGACCTGCAGTCAGGACAGTGAGAAAGTAATCGGACTTTTAAAGGCTTAGACTGAGGTATTCAAAGCCTTTTCAACAACTTGAATGTTCATTTTCATTTTGCTGGATTGTAGCCAAGAAAATCCTGTGGGCTGCTCTGATACTGAAGGTCTGAATTTGGAAATCAGAAGCTAGACTTTGCTTTATTTTTTATCTTTATATAGAGAGAGAGATCTATATAAAGAATCAGCACAACTAGCCAATCATTTCCTCATCAGAGTGCCTGAAGGAAGGGTCAAGAATTGCAGGCTACAGACTTCTCCCATTCCAATTCCAGACATTAGAAAAAGCCCATCCATATGAGCCACGTGGGTTGTTTGTCTTTCCAGTAGGAAACAGCAGCAGTGGAAATTACTTTCTTCTGTTTTCCACCTCTCATGAGCTCTAGGTTAAGAAGACTTGGGGTTTTAGTTCTGTCAGACCATCAACTGCCCAGCAGGTGAAGAAAGCAGTAAGTGGAAAGTAACTGATAGCAGCAGGTAGCTCAAATAAGTTTCTTAATCAATACAATTGATAGCAGAGACAGCTCCAAACACTAAAGTAGAGAAGTCCAGCTTAATGTGTTTACAACATTTCTCACTTTGCTTTGCTCATTTTTCCTTCCCTACTTCTTTCAGCAGTGATTTTTTGAGAACTAATTTCTCCATGGACAAAAAGTTCGTGTTTCATTCACCATTTCCTTATAAACTCCGTGTAGATTGAATTACCTGTGTGGCAAAGGGGACCTGCCCTAGTTCTGCGGGCTCCTGAGTGGAACTCAGACACATGGCCTTGCTCTTAGCAGAAAGAATTTTTTTTCCTATTATTGGATTTAAAGTGAGGATAAATGAGTGGAAAGCAAATTAAAAATAGCCACTCCCCAAAAAGGATGAACAGCACAAACCAAACCACAATGCAATCCCAGAAACACCTGGGCTGTATGCTGTATCTCCCACCTGAAAGCCACTGGAATATACATGGATTCTTTTTCTCTTCCTGCTCCAAGTGATAGTGACACAGAATCTTTCTCCTTCCTAGCAGCTTCTGGTTCCCAATATAATTCCTCTGGAACAAGACATGTATCAAATCAGTTACATGGAGAAAGTGGATACAGAGGATTTCTCTCTGTATAAGGAGCATTTTTCTTCTTCCTTTCCAGCTGAGAAGGGAAAATTAAAAAGCTGATCTACAGTTCTTTCAAAACTTTGCACAGAATCACAATATTTTTCAATACACAAACAAACAAAACCATGTTTTACCCTGAAAAGTTCTGGTTTGGTAAATACAAAAAGCTGATTATTACTCCAAATAACCAGATGGAGAATCATGAAAAGTCCATATTTGTCGATTACCAACATTTTCTAGGAAATTGTTAATTAAAAGCCATTTTCCAGTGGGTAAAAAAACCCCATGCTTTTCAGCAAAATGCTAAAAATATTGAGAAAGAGTCTTGGGTAAAATTTTTGGCAAGACAAGTAAACCTCAGTAGAAAACCTAGTCCATGGGAGATGTATAATTCCTCTCCAGTGACTCAGCAGCCTCCGACATGCTTCCAAGCTGCTTGTTGTTCTTCCAGGGCTATTATAGAAGCCTTTCCTTCTTCAAGAAACCTTTTGCTATATAAGATAGTTTAGGAAAAAAATAGTCAAAGCTTTGGTTAGCTCCCACTGAAAAACCCAAAACAAGGACATTAGAATTCAAGGTATCAGAAACTATCACTTGTCCTCATATACAGAGGAGGAAGCAGCAAGAAGACAATCCCTGAAAAGCCATATTCCCTGCTCCTGCAGGACAGAGGCACAGTCATGGTTAGACAATTGCTTCTCAGGCTCTCTTGTGGTTTGACACTGGCCAAATGCCAGGCACCCACAAAAGCCGGTCACTCAACCTCCCCTGCCACAGCTGAGCAGAGGAGAGAAAAATTTAACAAAGGGTTCATGAGTTAAGATAAGGACTGCAAGAAAACACTACAAGGGCACAACTTAGAGATATAAAGTGAGTTTATTGCTAACAAAATCAGAGGAGGATAATGAGAAGTAAAATAAGCCCTTAAAAACACCTTTACTTCCCCCAACCCCTCCCTCCTTTCCACTGACAGCACAGGGAGACGGGGTGGGGATCTTGGTCAGTTTCTCACCTGAGGTTTTCTTCTGCTTGGCTCAGGGAGAGAAGTTGTTCCCCTGTGAGACCGTGAGGTCCCTTCCCACGGGAGACAGTTCTCCGTGAACTTCTCCAGCGTGGGTCCGCTCTCACGAGCAGCAGTCCTGCCAAAACTGCTGCAAGGTGAATTCCCCCCCACGGGCACGCAGTCCTCCCAAAACTGCTGCGGCACGGGTCACTCTTTCCACGGGGTGCAGTCCTCCAAGGACAGGCTGCCCAGCCTGGAAGCAGGGGCCCCCTCTCTCCACCGAGTCTCCCACTGGATGACAGGCCCCTCCAGGCATCCACCCGCTCCGGCACGGGCACCTCCCCCACGGGCTGCGGGGGGATTTCTGCATCCCCCGTGGATCCCCAGGGGCTGCGGGTGGATCTCTGCATCCCCCGTGGACCCATGGGCTGCAGGGGCACAGCTGCTTCACCATGGTCATCACCATGGCCTGCAGAGGAATCTCGGCTCCAGCGCCTGGAGCACCTCCATCCCCTCCTTCTTCACTGACCTTGGTGTTGCCATGTTGTTTCTCTCACATGTTCTCACCTCCTCCTCTTCTCTAGCTGGAATTAAAACTGTGCCCCCCATTTTGTTTTGATTTTCTTCTTAAATATGTTATCACAGAGGCGTTACCATCATCTCTAATTGGCCCAGCCTTGGCCAGCAGCACGACCATCTTCAGAGCCATCAGGGCAATCAGAGCAATCAGGGATCGGCTCTGCCGGACATGGTGGAAGCTTCTAGCAGCTTCTCACGGAAGCCACCTCTGTGGCCCCCCCGCTACCAAAAACCAGGCCGTGCAAAACCAACGCACACCTCTCAATCCAGGTGCTTCTAACTCCAAGCACACAGACATCTCCATGTACACAAGCCCTGGTAGCCCTGTGTGTATTCCAGGGCTGTGCTGACAGACTTTGCATGCACTCATCTGTACACACTCATATGGAGGCATTTCTCTATCCTGAGCCTGGCTCCCAAGCCAGCCATTGTGTTTGATGGAAGCTCAGTGCTCAGCTGTTGCCAGCCCTCTGTGCTCTGTGTCTGGCTGGTACAAACTTGAAAGCCTTTCGGGCAATCAAGCAGTAATAGACCTTGTGGAAGCTGAAAGTCCCCCAGATAAAATTTACAAGGCCTAAGAGAGCCTGCCTGGCATTATTTAATGCTTTAGTAATAAGCACCTGGACAGGAAAGATTGCTTAGGTAGTTTTATTCTGCATAGATGAGCAGTCAGAATTTCAGAGAGGGGCCATAAATATAAGCAAGTGGAATGGCCGATGGTGCCTGATCTTGCTGTAGAAAGAAGGCAGTCGTGCTGAGGCTGTGAGAACGTGAATAAAGGAGAAGGTGTTTTCCTTCCGTTTCCCAACTCCAAAAGGCATCCTTTAGCCAGGAATGGCTTTAGGGACAGTAGCAATCCCTTTCCTGCCTGCCTGTGACTGTGCCTCTGTGGACAGGTGTTTGTGGATTTGCAGCTGCTACCCAGGAGTGCAATACAGTGCTGATGTCCCCTGGTGTCATGCGTGTGTTTCTACCTGCGTGGCTGAGGACAGCAGTGTGCAGTGCCTCAGCCCCTGTGCTGTTTGCCTGGGCATATGTGCCATTAATAAGAGCCACAGATAATGCTAATTCTTTGTAGATGCATTTGCATTGTTAGTGGAGTCTGCAGTAAGGTACTGACACCTTTGTGTCCAGTTATGTGCAAGTAATGCAGGTACAGTTGGATACAGTTTGTGTTTATGTGTTTCTCATACAGACAGTTTCAACTTGTGTCTGACTAAAACATACTCAGTATTGCTGTTTTAAACTAGTAATGAACTATGTCTTCATTTTGGCAGCACACACCATGTTTGATTGAACACTTCTATGAGGCCTGAGGGAGGAAAGTGATAGCAGTTAGAAGCTGATGCTCTATGAACACAGAGGGACATGGAAGGAAATGTTAAACCAGGTATGAAGATTTCTCCTGGGCACTATCCTGGCCCTCTCATCCCCAAATATTTGAAATGTTTTATTTCTTTCCAATGAAGAATGAAAAGAGACTGAAATCATAGAAGTTGCCATAGCGCAGGATTGTCAGCCCCTTGGTCAGCCCTTTCCATCCAGGTGAGTATTCCCTTACGGGGCTTTTTGAGTGCTGTGCAGACCCCTGTGTGTTCATGTAGCGATACTTAATGTTGAATGTGGCAGTTGGGGTGTCTCTATATTGACAGGGAAAGGCATATTCTTCGTGTACATATTGTAGGTGCTAGCACAGCAAGAGAAAATTCTAGTTCAGCTAAGGGCTAGTGTACCTCTGTGGTGTGCATGTGAAGGAAGGCGTCGTGGTTTTACGCTCTCAGAAAACCATGTACAAGTTTTAAAAGCTGAAGCTGTCAAGTTGATTTGTGCAGAGAGGAGATGGGAACGGTTCGTCTTTGCGCAGGTGTGCCAGCAGCACTTTATGGCTGTTCGCTCCTGTGTGCATCACACAACCTGGAGTGCTTGTGCCCAGAGGCAAGCGGGGCCAGCTCACGGGGTGTGTGTCTGTCTGCACCTGGAATGCTGTCAGAGTCAGAAACATTTCTGAGGAGAGTCGTGTTACTGTCTAAGTGCTCAGATGCAGCAGCACTGGCTGATAACTCCTGCAGTCTGCTGTCCTCTGCTGAGTGATTGAGTACTGTCCCTCGCATCAGCGTGGGCTGCGCTTGCAACACGAGCGAAGTTAGGAAAAGCAATTTTTCCCTTTATTGTACACTTGCAGTTTTCAACAAAATTGCTAACCCCACACCATCACCTTCTCTGCAGACACCTTCATCACTAGCAGAAGTGTACAAAGCTGGTGGAATGCATTTTTACTTCAGAAGCCTCATTAAATTTGCATTCCTTGGAGCCCCACAAGGAAGATGATGGTCTGGCTTTGTCTGCTTCACTTCCTGTTCACTTTGGGTGATGCATCAGAAAGAGCTCTTGACATAGCCTGCTTGGAGACAGACTCAGGTGATGGGCCTGTTTTATTGTGCTGCTTTCTATTTCTTATTGACTTGACAAATCTATCTGAAAATAGGTATTTTTCCTAAGCACCATCAGCACTCAAATAGGTGAGAATATAGAGCAAAACAAGCTTAGGCTACATTACCTCTGTAATGTAGCCTGATTAAAAGCCATTACCACCAGGCAGTTGTTCAGCAATTTACTAACATAATCCTACTCTTGCAGGAGTCCACATTACAGTAACAGGTCACTCCAGTAAAACAGGCCAAGGATAGGGGGACTATTGTTTTCTCTCTCTCTCTCTGCCTCCAAAGCCAGAAGAGCACAAAATAAATAAATGCAAGACTACCGTATCCAGCACAGTAATTAGAGACCGTCCCTCAACACTAAGCAAAGCCTCTGTACTCAGGGATGTCTTCATCATAGATGGGACTCCATCTCCTGAAAGCCAAGGCAAGGGCAAGGCAAGGTAGATGACCAGCTGTGCAGAATGTCTTGCTCCATGAGAGGCAAGCATAAATGAATAAAAAATTTTCTCTACCATCCCGATTAATAAGTCTTGCTGCCTCCCGTTTAATGACTCCTACTTAATTCAGGGATTGTGCCGCATACTTCTGCCACTTAATTCATGTAGATGTCTCCTGTATAGAGCATTTATCTAGCAGTAAGGGTACCAGCGAGTACTCATGATGAGTCTTTCCCAGAGCCCTGGCTCTAACATGGTCTGGACCTGCAGCACCGGCCAGGAGCCGCAAAAGTTTCTGGTAGTTTCTGTCCCAAGACGCGCCAGGTCTCGGGGTGGTGGCAGTGCCCACCCAACAGAGCCGGACTCCCATCCCCAGTCCGCAATCTGTCACACGAGGCATTCCCATCCCTCTCCAAACGGCAGCCTGCAAACCAAGGACTCCCTCCGCGGGCAGTCCCGGATGGTCCCGCATCCCAGAGGGTCCACGGGCACCCGCAGCCCCTCGCTTCGGCGGCCGCTCCGTTACCTGCCCTCTCCGCTGAGGAGTTGCGCGGAGCGGGCTGTCACCGGGGGCCGTTCCTAAGCGCCGTGTCCGCGCCGCCCTGCCCGGCGGCGGCCGCCCTCCCGGCGGTACCGGGCCCCGTGGTGGGGCTGCCTTCCCACGGGGGCTGCCTTTCCGGCGCCACCGCACC
>VZTA01014680.1:23891-65647 GCA_013398855.1 Mohoua ochrocephala
GAATCCAACAGCTAAATCCCTCAGTTGTGTGTTTAGCCAACTCTCCCTGGAAGCTCTGGATAGTTCATGAATATGCACAGGGAGAGCGTTTCCCGGGAGGCTGCCTCTATAATGAGCTGATTGAGCTGCGCCTGCAGCAGGGCTGTTCTCCTGGGGGAAAAGTTGGGCGCCAGAACTGAGCAGCTTTGTGTCCCTGGATTCACGGAAGCTTGGCCGGCCTCCCTGAGGAGGAGCAGAGTCAGTGGGGTATTCGCCGTACTCAGTAGTGTTAGCAGCTTCAGCCAGGCAGGATCTTCATCTGCTGTGTCTCCAAAAGATACAAAGAGCATCATATACCTAGTACACGTAAGGTAACCTTCCTGTTTTATACCAGCTTGTGCAGAAGTGGACTTTTCCTGTCTAAAACCACCGCACCACTTAATAAGGACATTTCATTGTGTAGCAACAGTCCCAACTCAGCTTGATCTTGGGCTCTTGCCATTCAGGTGGTCTCCAAAGATCTGCCGTAAAACAGCCGCTGTCCTGGAGAAAAGGACCTCTTCTATTTTTTCCCTGGTGATGCGATGACCAAGCCAAAAGAGCGAGGCTCGTTGCTACTGCCTAAGTATTTAAGAGCACTTGAGAGACTGGGAGTCGAGTGTAACTGAAAAACTCCAGGCCACGCAGAGTAATAAGCTGGAAGCGGCCGGTCCCTCAGGCATGCGTGGGACCTTGCAGCTGCCTTGCTGCATCCTGTGTCGCTTGCACCTTTGTTTTGTGCACAGGCATAGCAGCATGCTGGTTAACAACCTTCACTTATGCAATTATTAGAATAGGGTTTTGACAGCTGTGCAGTCTGCTAGGTTTTAATGTAATACACAAACAAATAAGTTCCTTTAAAACAAGGCTGATGCATGCCTTTGTCTGCTGTGGCAGTACAGACTCTAGTTAAGTGGGGTGAGGACTTGTGCTTTGGAAGAGAAGTACTTTCACAATTCAAATGACAGAATAAACACACAGACTTTTTGCTCACAAAGCCACATCCTGATATGTGTAAAATCTGCTACCCTAGAAACTCAGGCTTTTAAAAAAATTTCCCCATGAAAATTTGTGTACGCTTTTGAAACTAGCTGTCTGTTCTCATCAGAACAACTTTGCTTGGGGACAATATTTTACCCTCTTTCTCACCAATAACCTTGTTGATAAAGATATAATCCACAGCATCAGCTTCCTTTAATTGCTCTTTTAGACTGTGTATCTAGATGGAAACCCAGCAACACAACAACTGTATTGAAGGGAGATGTTTCAATAGCTACACTTCTTTTATCACCCTGGGTACGTCTTCAGAGGTTAGACTCATCAAGCTAGTCTCTTTACCCCTTGGAGCCTTATAGCTTGACTCCCTAAGCCTGGAATAAAACAGAACTGAGCTAGTGAAAAAGACAACAAAGATGGAATGGAAATGCTTAGTATGATAAAAGACCCGTTCTTCCTTTCTTCCTGCTGCCCCTGTGAATAACTGCAGTATTCCCATGGGGAAGATACTCCTCTAGAGAGAGAGAATGCTTGTCTAATAGGAAAATGATTCAAGGGGAAACTACCCATCAGCATTTGTGTCCGTTTCACCTAGAGGCACAAGGGGAAAGCTAAGGGACCAATGGCCCAGAGCAGTGTGTAACAGTGTGATGTGTGAGAACTGGACTGGCATTTGGGAAGAAGCATCAGCATCATCCAATCTCCAACTGCCCACGGTGGTGACGACTGTGATTCCGTTTCTGCAATGTACAGGGCAAATTCATCCTCAGGGGTAGAAAAAAACCCCAAACCACAACCCCAAACACGAGCTGAAGTCACTGATACTCTATTCAGATTTCCCTCACTGGCTATAGTGTAGTGTTTTTAGCTATATAGACAAATGCCCTTGTTGTGCATAGTCTCCTTACCACAGAATAGGGCACTTACAGGGAGTCAAGGTGACGATGTAATTTGGGGGCGCATAAATGAGGGATTTCACACTGGTGAAATTCAGATGTTTGGGGAAAATGTGTTTGCTAGGTGCTAAAAATTCTCTCAATACCTAGTGTGTCCTTGGCTGTGCCTCCCAAGATCTTGTACTTTTTCAGCATTAATGAATTAAATATCGCAAATGCCTTTGTCAGACCAACAGAAGAAGCAGTTTAGTTACAAGAGAACTCTGACCCCATCTGTATCTGTCATTTCTGAATTGCAAAGGCAGTGTTGTTAACATAGCTATATTTTGCAGGAGTTTATGGGGTGGCTGTGATATGTGTGTGTGTATGTAATCAAGTCACATGAGAGTGACAGGATGGGTGCATTTCGGGTTGGCACAGGGAGAGCGTATGCACACGGTGTTAACATTTTGCATCCAAAAAAGCCACAGCACATCTGAAATCCTCTTGTGATGCCAGTGCTCCGAGATAAGTGCTGCTTATACAAAGACTTGCCTGTTGGGTATGAGTACTTAATAAGTAAGCTTGAGTGAAACTGGAGTGGGATAGAAGTTCATACCCTGGTGCATATGGAAAATCTGGATAAACTGTGATTTTTATTTCTTAAATTTGATCGGGTCCTTCTGTGAGTCCCGGGGTCTCTGGGTGATGCTGCTGTGGTCTCTGTGCATGCCAACATGCAGTAAATCCTGGCAGGACTCTCTTCAGCACGAAGTATTTAGCATACAATTGGTTTAATCTTCTAATCTTATCAAGCACTGACATAAATGAGAACTGAACAGATTAGTTCATTCTAAAAAATCAAATCCCGTTATATTTCTCAATGTAGTGTGAAAGATTTCTCCTTTTACTTACCTGATTGGCTTATTTTTTTTTAATCCATTGTTTGTTTAGAGGTATCAGACTATAGATTTGGGCTTAGTGGTGAAAGGTACAGGTAATCGGCTCTCCTGTGATGTGAGTTTATCTGCGGTTTGAACAGCTGGAGGGGATTTCAGGATCAGAGCAAGTAGTGTGGCCTGAGGGCCTGGTTACTGGGAGCTGTGAGCTTGGCAGAGGAAGGAGTTTCTACTAAGTCTTAAGTGCTTCTTACCTCCTCGGCGACAGCAGTCCTGTGCACTTTTTATTGCTTTTGTGCCAGTCGAGAGGAGCAGATGTCCTTTGCCTCCTTCCTTTCCACACACCTCGCCGTTTCTCTCTCTCTAGAGAGGTAAGCAGTCCTCACAAGGTGTGTGTGAAAACTGTCGTTCGGCTCTGTGAATGTGTGGCCAGGAATGTGTTTTCAGACTTCGTGATGAAGTTGAGCAATGAAATATTAGTTTCTAGAACTCCCTTAATCTCCCCCCTGTGATACCGCAGAACAGGCTATCTCTTTAAATGATTGATTTCACAGAGATTTACCTGAGTTCATTAATCTTGTAGCCTTACCAGGGTGAATTTTCTCTCAGGTCTGTCCTTACCGATGCCTTTGCTAAGGATTGGATCCTGCCTCCTCTTTCAGAGCAGCACCTCATTTCGTGAATAGCTCTGCTGCATTCAGTGAGACTGTTAAAGAGGAAGGTGCCGTGGTGCCTGTGACTCAGACTAATGCAAGTCAATTTAAAGGACAGATTAAGCGCAGTGTGGTATGGATTGCAGTGTCTGGCCCTTAATGAATAATTCAGGAGTATGGAGGAGACCGTGTAAGAGTAAAGTGCTTAATCCAGCTCTAGGTGAAGTCAGCAAAAGACTTTCCATTGACCCCCGTCCAAGATATGTTTCAGCAAAGCTTAACTATGTGTGAGTTTGTAAATTGTCCCATTGATGGCAGTATGCTTCAGGCGTGAGCTACAACAACTGTCTGCATTAGCACCTAGCTGAATGTTATTTATGACTCTCTTGCCTGTTACACTGTCATTAACCGTCCTCTGCAGCACCTAAGGGAAGATTTCTGAGGTCTCAGCACGGCTGTTGAGTCGCACTTTTATAGTATTGAAAAGCAGAAAAGATTAATAACTGGAGTGCCGCACCAGTAACAGAAGAAAATACAGACACAAAAAGGTTGGCAAAACAAGCTTCAAAGGTTTAATTTTGGTTACTTAGTGCCAGGGATGGTGCCCTCCTTCTGCAAGAACAAGGCAATTGCCTGTGATAAGGATCCCACCAGAACTGGACACTCAGCCTTTCACAGCTCAGGAGTCCACTTGTGCCTGCTCTGCCAGTGGCTGAGTGTGATCCGCCTTCCTGGGGTGAATTGAACCCCCAGGGACTGCAACTGCTTCTGGAAGACCAGATGTGGGAATGGCAGAGCAGTTCTGCTGGTGGGAACCAGAGGATGCTCTGCAGCTGCAGCTCTTGTTTTCGGCTGTGGGTCTGTAGCACCTGGGAATCCTGTCCTTCCAACTGCTCCAGGGGGATTTGCTTTCCCATAAAGGTTCAGTTCAGCACAGCCACTAGCTGTGCTGATTTTTTTTCGTGATGGCAGCAGCATCATCGACTTGGAGGGGCAGGGCATCTCCTCCTTCTGGTTGTAACTCAACGTATAGAACTTCCAGTGTAACCTGTACCTTTGTTCTGAGCCTCCAGATTCTGGCAGTGCCACAGGCTTTGCTCTCCCATTGGGGAGACAAGCACCCCCATGGCAGAGCAGGGCACCCCAGACACAGGCTGTCTCCTGCACTGAAATTAGGGCTTCACAGATACCTCACCCTTTTTTCCTGTTTTTGAGTTCTCTCTGCTTGCTGGGAGAAGTGGTTTGGGGGACAAGGCTGATATACTCTCCCTGCCATCTGCCTTAAGGCAGCAGGCTTGAAAGTTGGCAGAGTTACTTCCTGATCTTTGCCAAGCTCTGTTAATACAGAACAGCTCCTCCTGAATAGAAGGCAGTTCATGTTACATAAATAGCGGAGAAGGGGGAGAGGCCGGTGTGTTTAAAGGGCTTGAAAGACACACTGGTAGTCATCTGATTCTTGAACTACTGCTGGCCTTGACTCTCTGCTGCTTTATGGGGGGAGAGTCAGGGGTGAGCGTCATTTTTCTGCCTGGACTTGAAGGTGTGGATGTTGTTGCTTCTGGGACCTGGTTCTGCAGCTGCATCTCACTTGCAGTCATGTCAGTGAAGTCACTTTGGATTTGTTACTGGGAATGTTACCTGGGATCTACCTTACATGGATAAGCTTATTTGGGCTTCAGGGCATCCTGTTTCATGCTGCCACAGACTTTCTTCCCATCTTACTTTTGCATAGCAGAAATCTCTTTGACTTGAACAAAGAGGAGGGTTCTGGGAGGTCTCTAGTTTTACTCTGAGCTCACGTGGCTGATGTTGGGCAAGTCACAGGGTCTCTGTGTCACTGTTAAATGGAGCTGTACCACTGCTGCTCCTCAGATGGCAACTAAAGCTGAATGATGTTAGCTGTAACTTGCTTGGTCTGTATTTAGCTTCTGTGAAAGTCAGCAAAAGTAATAGCTGAATTCCATCAGAGCTGAAGCTCGATTGTGGAACCTCACTTAATTCATTTGTGAACTTGCATATAATTCTATCTATTTCCTGAGAGGAATAAGGAATTGGATCTGATAGATGTTTGCAAAGGGTTTATGCAGTCTCTGATATATGATGCACAAAGTACTCTTTGCTCCTAGGGGGATGTTGACTTGTTTCTTGGCTCTGTGTTACACCCAGGAGCTGTGAATGAACTGCTTTTGAGCTGTATTAAAGTCTTTGGAGACAATTTGGGAATAAAAAAACCCACAAAACAACACCTAACCCTTCTACTGCTTGGGGTGCTGCTGCACTTGCAGCACACTTGATCCCCTGAATCCAACAAGTTCTCTCTTCGTTCCTCCTTTTAACAAGGGAAATGAATTACTGAAGAAGATGGGGCTGCAGACTCAGATTTGAACTAGAGCCCAACGGGGCATTTTAAACATGTTTGAGAAATGCCCAAAGCAACCCTAACTCCTGCTTATAAATCAAACCTGGCCAAATTCTCTCTTAGTATTTCCACTGCTACCTCTTTCCCTCCACCTCCCCCCTTGCACACCCTCCTATTTGCTCTCCAGCTAAAACTCAGGCACCAGGTTTAATCTCCAAGCCAATTTTTATAGCTGAGTTGAAGTGGGAAGGTGGACGGGCCCACAAGAGCATGAAAGTGACTCAGTAACACAATGGGCTCCAGTTAAACTGGGAGTCTAGACAATATAGTCATCAGCTTGTTTTGAAAGCTAAATTTATTTTGCCTGAAAGCTCAGGCTAGTTCTTGGACCATGCTGAAAGCTGCTCCTGCCAACAGTTGCAATTTCCAACCTCTGGGCATTGCAAGCTGGGCTTCTTCAGGACCCACAGAGCACCTGTCAGTGCCTTAGACTTGCCCGAGTGTCCAGTCTCTGGATGTGCTTCTTAGTGGAGCGTCTCACAATCTGATGTATATGCTGCAAGCCATTTCTTTCCACATCCAAACTGAATTTTACGTCCAAGGCCATCCCTTCTCTTTCTCCCCGTCCTAACTCTTGCATCTCGGCTCTGTCTCTTCACACAGGGCTCAGAGATGGGCAGCAAGTGGGCAGCTGAGCTGTGGTCTGTGGTGGTCTTTGGTCCATTTCATGCTTGTCTCTGGTGTCAATGTACTTGTGCACAGAGCGTGGCAGAAAAGCTGCAGCATCGTAGGGAGCTATAAACCACCAGCCTACGACAACTGGAAACAAGATATATCAGCAGGTAAATGTTTCATCCCCTGTGGCACTGCTTAAGCCAAAGAAGCAAAGCTTCATTCCTGTAAATCTGCTGTCTGGAGCCAACTTCCTTGGTGCAAATTTCCTCACAGTAACTGCAGAGTTCGTAGCATGGGTTTTTGTGTAAGTGGCACAGGAAAGCATCTGGCCTTGTTTAGATTCCAATAACAGAGAGCTCTACTGTAAGTAGCTGACAAATAAGATTTTGATGACATTTCCTTTACAGACCTCTTGCGGTGCCTTGTATTTTTGATGTGTTGTGGGGGAGATAATTCCTTCTGGATCCAAATCTTGGCTTACATGCAGCTAAATTCGTTCCTGCATGTACACCACCTGCCTACATGTTCGTTTATTTGGTTATGTTGCAGATCCTGGTACTGTTTGCATTTCCATTTCTCTGGCTGATTTGGGAAGTGGCTGCAGTGACTTTCCCCTTGTACTCAGCCAACAGCCTGGTTTCCAGAGGGCCAGACACAGTTCTGCATCCACATAGGGCAGTGGAGTGAGTCCCTTGAAAATCAATTTACAAATGTCTTTGCAAAAATAGCCTGTGTTTGCTTATGAAGGGGAATCCCAGGAGTCTTTTGAACAAGGCATTTTGTGAAAGGATGGAAATCTCAAACTCCAAAATATGAGAGCAATTCAGAGCAGATGATGTGTTTTGCCCCAGGACAGCTGGGAAAACTAACAGTAGAGCCACAAATATTACCTTCATTTTCATGTTATAACTGCAGGACTTGGTCCTAAGATATAGCACAAGTAGCATCTCAGCCTGTGAACATCTGTCTGAAAGTGTGGGATGCAGTAAGGAACTGGGAACAATTGCCTGAAATGCTTTGATCCTTTGCCAGGTGGCAGTTCTTGTCCCTTTGGGTTGGCTGATTGCCACTCATGAGCAGCTCCCGTGCAGGTCCTGTGGCTGTGAATCTCTGCATCTTTGGTGGTAGAAGGGGAATAAGGACAAGGGTGATGTTTGCCTCTTTCTGAATGCTTCAGATCATGGACCTCCAGGTCTGTGCTGAGAGGGAGGAGAAGAGAGCAGAGAGGAGGGACATTCCTACTGTCTCAGCTCAATCCTCGTGGCCTAAATCTGTATCCTAGAGACGTAGCTTCACTGGCAGCTTCTGGGAGCTGTTGCAAGCAACATTTCCCTCCCTTGCTCAGCTCATGGTGTCTCTTGCTTGTATTAGGAAGCATCCTGGACTTTCTCTGAGATTAATGTGTCATTAAAGCCTGTTTGCTTATTCTGAGACCCTGCCCTCTCCTCTGCTAATGGTCTGCAGGACTGTGCTCATTGAGCTGTAGTAATATTTAATGTGAGTTTCTGCATGGCTGGTGCAGCTGGCAGTAAGCTTTAAGTCACTGTACTGGCAGGGGATCTGCCGACCTGCTGCTCAGGCACTGAGGCAGCTTGTCTTGTCGCCACATCTTCCCCTCAAGAAATTTTCCTTCTGTTCTGAAGATCCTTGTGCTTGCCCAGGTCCTGCTCTAGAGCAGTGAGCTGTGTGGCACTAGAGGCTCTTCAGCCTCTAGATATTGCACATCTGCTTCCAGATTTCTCACTGATTCTTGGAAGATGAAATATCAGTGCTAATTAATCTAATTCCACAAGCACTGGGTTTTCATGGGAGGAGAGCAGGTAGCTGCATCTGTTTGAGAGAGAGAGAAGTGTAGGCGGTAAGAAAGACATACCTGCTCTGATCCCACTTTTCAGGCTGCTGAAAGCCAGCCAGCTACAAGCTGCTTTGTGAGTCCCTCCTGATCCAGTAGTAAGTTTTCCATGGGTCACTATAAAGCATGGTTTGCTGCAGTTATTCTCACTCAGTTGTAGTGACTGTCAGGATGAATTCCCTCCAAAACTCACCCTCACATTCTCAGAAATAGGAGGCTGTGTCTGTGCCACAGATAAGCTCAGCTCAGTGCATGGAGCTGGAATGGTGCATAAGTATTTCATCATTCCTGCTGCTCCCTCATTTGGGAAAGGGCTACAGATCACCCACTCCTCTCTCATGCTGGTGTGTGGAAAGCCCTGCTGAAAAAGTCGATGTTACTGAAATACCATGGGAGCTGTGTCCTCACCACAGATTGCAGCCTTACAGCCTTTCTGTTCCAAATCTGGCATTTTCTGATGTCAGTAAATTGTAGCAGTGAAAATAAGACCTTTAGATCCATTAGATCTAAATGGGTAGCACCTGGCGTGAGACACTGTGACCTGCACGACTCGGCCCATGTGCAGATGGGACTTTGTGCCTTGTCCTCCCCTTTCTGGAAGGTCAGAGCACAACGAGCAGAGCTGGCTAAGTAAACTCTTCAGGTGGAGCACTTGTAACATTTTCTTGTAACCTTATTGTACTTTTTATGTTGGAGTGGCAAGAAGTGGAGCTGAAACAGATGCCTGTGCTGTGGTTGGCAAGAAGGCCTGGCAGCACAGGTTGGAATTCCTGCCTTACCTCTCATATTGCTGCCCACAGAACCACAACCAGCAAAGCCTCCTCTGCACAAACTGCTGCTTGAGCCGCTGAGAGAAACAGCTCAGATGGAGGGTGAGGAAGAAGTTGTCCTCCTCCTTCTCAGCGATGAACTAGCAGCTTATGTGAATACTGTGGAGAGGAGCCTGTAGGAGAGGGTGTTTTTATCAGTCCCAGAAGCAATGTGCACACCAGCAGGGTATTGCTGGAGGACTGCACATGGATGAGGCTGCACAGCCAGCCCTTGCCTGTGTCCTTCCTCCCACTGCAAGGGGTAGGTGTGGGGAGAGGGGTCAGAGTCTGCATGGGAATCCTGCAGCTGAGCACAGAGTGGTATCAGTCCCGGTGGTTAACGTCAACTGGGGAGGCTGAGCACAGGGTAGAATAATAAATGACTGGTAGGCACTGCCAGCAGGATCTGGCTTTCCTTTCCAGGGTGACAGTGATGTGTAAAGCTAGAATGTATCTGTGGAAGAGCAGCACACAAGCTTTGGGGATGGCCGTTTATTCTGTTGGCTTGGGAATTGATGATTCCCCTCTATGGTCTGACATTCCTTCCTGGAGTGATACCTCTTGGGATAGTAATGCAAGGCCCTGGTTCGTGGCAGCCATCTATGTTTAATGATCTGTAAAGGCTTTGCTCTGAGCATAGGTGCTTAGGGGTAGGTGCTGGAGTGTGGGAATCCACATACCTTTGACAAGCTTGTTCCTTTGGGCCCCTGGCAGGTGGGATCCAGGGTGCTTTTGAAATCTGTCAAGGCACCCAAAGGTACCCAGCTGAGCCAGAAGCGATCCCTTTACTTAGCAACAGCAACTGGCTGGGACTCAGACAAAATCTAAGTAATTTTTGTAGTGGTTAGGTATGTAATGTCTAAAGCATATCAGAGCCTCAGCTTGCTTGGTGCCTGTGTGCAGAAACCTGGAAGTGCCACATGCCTGAGTGACAGCAGAGCTTATCACCAGCATAAACAAGTAACTTGAGTAGTAAACATGGCACAGGGCTGTGAGGCATGTTTTGTGAGATTATAACCAAGAAAGCTGCTTCTGACACCTACAATCATTAGTTGCAATAACCAGGAGCGAATTATTTTATCAGGAAATTAATTTTCTTTGGCAGTGACATGCATGTTAGCGAAGTGCTCATGCAGGTATACCTCTGCAGCAATCCCAGGATGTCAGGGCACTGAACATGCATGGTTTGATGTCAGCAAATCCTTGTGACCTTTGCCGTTGAAAAGTGCCAGTTTCAGTACTTTAAAGCATGTATTTTGGGCAATTTACTGGGTTCTTTTTGGTAGCGTAGATGGTGTGAATATGGCTCTCATTGTGGAGGTTGGATATCCCTCACCAGCATAAAGGTTATGTTGCACAGTGATGGTTATGTTTGATGATACAGCTCAAATTATACTTGCAAAACACAGCAGAGTTTGTGGTTTGTTGCACACAGCCCCCATCTTTGCCCTCAAAAAGATTTGGTATCTTGTGTGTCAAACTAGGCACCACTTCCTTCATCTCCTGAGATCCAGCATCTGTCAGATGCAGACTACACCACCCCCTCCTTCTCCAAGATGCTGGGAGGAGGTTCGGTTCAGCCCTGTTTGTTCAGCCCTCAGACTTTGTCGTGGCAGGCAGTGTTGAAAAGCTCATGAGGAAATTAATAATTCTGCCTGTGAGCCAGGCATGAGTGGTGTGCAGGAAATGAGGCATGAGACCACACACTGCATGATGAAGAGAGAACAGAGTAGTGAATAACTGCCGAGTTTGGGGAGCATCATCCATTGCATGCACTGGTGGAAGCCAGAGTCCTTGCCTTGGACACTGGGCTTGTAAGCAAAACTATACTGCAGAGCATTTACAAAAGAGGGACAAATTAGGGATGCCGTGTCAGCCCTGAATTTGGCGTTTCCTGACTGGTGAGTGCTTGACTTTGCAGCTAATCTTTCCACACTGTTTTTGGCATGCAATTATGAGTAGATCTAATCAGTGTTTGTCAGAGCCTGGAATAGCAGGTGGGTGCATGCAGAAGATCCTCGACTGTCGTAGGCTGAGAGTGCTCCAAGCAGCCTTTGTCCAGTCTGAAAGCTGGTCGAGAGATGGTAGAATCATTTAGGCTGAAAAAGCTCATTGAACCTAATCACTTAAGATCGTTGATCCTTCTGTTTCCAGCTGCTCTTATCTTAGCCAGGGTGTAAAAGTTCCTGTAAGGCCGAAGAAGGGTGGAACAATGAGCAGTGGAAGGGAACACCTCAGTAAGAGATGAGGGTGCGTCTGCCTATGCTTGATTTCAAAAAGCTTGATATCAGATAATCCTCTTTCCTATATACAGCCCTGTCTATTGTCTTGCTTTTTGTGGGCAAGTGGAATTACAAACTGTAGAGCTTTAATATATATATATATTTTTTTTTTTTTTTAAATAATTTTGTTGAACTTTTTTCCCAGCAAACACATATTTATATCATTACACTGTAATTCCAACAGCTCTGTGCTGCTGGAGCATTCTGATGTCATTCTGATCTGCAAAGTGCCTGGGGTCTGGCAGTGCTTTTGTGCATCTTACCAAAGGATTTAAAGCAAGTGGAAAGGGAAATGCAAAGCACACAGAAAGAAAATAGATTACAGCCTTATTGCTGTGTTGTGCTTGCAACTGGAAAAGTGAACCTGCTTAACTAATAATGGTGGAGCCAGCTCAGCCAGCAGATCAAACCAGTGCTTTTGAGCAGCATGTGCATCTCTGAGCTCATATCCCACTGAAAGAGGTTCTGTCAGTGTTGTATTCTCAGGCGCAGGTTCTGGTCCGTGGCTGAATTAAGTCAATGTTTTGAGAAGTATTATAGGAGATTCAGGGTCAGGTGTCCATGGCTTGTTTTACTTTTCCAGGAGTGCAAGACTTATGAAAGTCAGACCTCCAATTAGAGGAAGATCATGTCTAATTCTCCCTATTGTTTTTTTTTTTAACAATTCATGAAAGGTAGTCTACACTGGGAAAGGGACTACATGCGCTCAGTGACAGCTGTGTTGATAAGGGAGAACAGGGACCTGAGAAAGCCCTTCTTGGTTGTGTTTTAAAATTAGACTTCTGGATTTGTCTCAGTGATTCAAGTGTAGAGCAAGACTGTGGTGCTGTGTCCTGGTGTCCCTGTGGAGCTCTGCTTTAGTGTGGTACATTAATGATGCCCTCCAGTTGTTCTACATGGCCAGAGCTGTGTGCAGCTCTGTGTCACAGAGATGTGGCTTTCAGCGGGACCTGGATGCTCTTAGGATGATTTGGAAGCACAAAGGCTATTTCTCTCCCTCTTATAGGAACTTCGTGTAGCTAACAAAGGGACCTAAAGCTGCCTTTGGTAGAAACTCCAGGAGATTTCAGGAATACAAATAGGAACATAAAACTGCTAGCTTTGCTCTGAAAGCTCTGCCCATGGGAGAAACCAGTGTGAAGTTTAATTATTTTGTCAATGAGAATCTCCTATATTACAGAAATTGTCTTTCCCTCCCTTCTAGTCTTGTGCTTTCTTCACTTTTTTCTTTCTAGCTTGCTGTTGCACAAGGCTCCCTTTTCCCTGTAGGAAGGAACAACCGGGTAATTGAAATGGAACACTAGTGAGGATTTTTTAATCTGAAAGTCAGCATTAATTAGTCAGGTCGGGTGTAATTAGCTTCCTCATCTGTCACTGCTTCTCTCCAACTTGCCAATGACTTTCTTCTATCCTAGATGTCACTGAAAAAGAACTGTCTTGTGGGAGCTGCATGGGTGTTTTTCCCTGGTTGAGGTGCAAGTGAGTGACAGTCCCTGTGGGGCTGTTGAGGCTTGAGCTGGTTCCTGCGTGGAGGAAGCCCGTTTGCTCTGGAAATAACAGAGGGAAGCCCAAGAAATCTAAATGCCTACCCAAACCAGCTGAATCAGTGCCTCTTCTCTAAAGAAACAGACCCAGGGCTCCAAGGAGTGCTCTTATCCTCTGCCTCTTTCAACCTGGCCCAGGCTAGGCTTGTGCAGAAGTGAGGCAGAGCTTTAATGAAGGCTGCAGGATTAAGTTCTCTGTATATCCTGGAGTTGAAAAAGTAAATTGAGCCATGATACAGTGCTGGGAGTCTCTGGATAGTATGAGAAGTGATGGAGGGAAAACAGGCCAGCCCCCAAGTAGAATTCAAGCAGAAAAAATGCATTTCAATCCCCTTCTGGCTAATTTGAGGGTTTTATCTCCCCCGCCAATTCCGTTTGCCATGTTTTGGGTTGGATAAGCTTTCATCTTGACCCAGGCAGGATCTGAGGAAGGCAGCAAAGCCAGATGAGTCCCAAAGGCAATGCTAAGTATGCCGTGTCTGGCTTTGGAGCTGAATCATGTGGTGAACTCTCTCCTGAAGGGCGTTCAGAGCTGTGGATGCATGCATATGCTTACCCTGTGTGCAGAGGGAGGTTGGCACTGCTGGGGACAGCCCAGGTGGTGCCACCCACCCTGCCCTTGCCTCTGTCCCAGACCAAATCTTGATCTTTCCCTGACTCAGTTCTCATATGAGTGTGTATAGGGGCTTCTCCAGGAATTTCTGTGCTGGAGTTCACACCAGTGTCAGAATTGGTGCCAGTCTGCAGCTAAAGTGTAACATGTTGGTCACCAGACATTGTAGGTGCCTGTGTGTTACACATTGGGGTTTGCAGTCACCATGACAGTTGATGGAAAAGCCAGAGGGAGATGCCTGAGAGCTGATCTGGATGCCTTGAGGGACTACCTAAAATCAGAGGCTAGACAAAATTAAGAGAATAAGAAGCAGTTATATTTATTGAAGGGCCTTCAGGTGCATCAGGGCAGACGAAGCCAACCCAGGGGCTACACCCAAAATGGACGACAGGGTCACGGGGTTTTCATCCTTTTATAAGTTTGGTCCATTTGCGTATCGGGGGTTAATCCTCCAGTTACAGCTTCAGGTAATGAAGTCATTACCCCAAGTGTGCTCCCTCCCAACTCACTTCTGTTTACATTTCTCAGGGCCTGAGACAGTAAGGTGTCCTTGAGTTTCAGGCCCAGAGAGGAATTGTTCTGTCTGACCAAAATGGGAGAACAGTAGCTAACAGTATATATGGAGTTTAGAATGATACACTAAAGGATTACAGGATATGAAGAATATAAAAGCTAAAATCCTAAGGCAGCAATCCCATCCCTGAGTTTAGGATTTAGCTCTTGGTTAAGAAAGAAGATGGTGTGATCCCTTTTCTGCTGCCTTATTATTATGTCGCTCTCTCTCATTTCCCTTTCTTGTCACATGCAGGCTCTTCTGTCTCAGGATTAGAATCTTTTCCCTCCTCCTCCTCAGTAACTCAATAAAATGGGAAATTATTATGTCTCTTTACCTCTCTTTCTAAAGAGAGAATACATATACTTGTTCAGATCTCACAGTAACTCCTTTCTGTTGAAGGAGAGCCCAGGCCAGTGAGAGAAGAGTCAGGGGTGGAGGGGAGGTAACTGCAGGTACACACCAACCTGCCCAGGTGGGATGAGTGAGGTTTGCACCTGAGTTCCTGCAGCACCAAGCTACACTAATGTGAACTGGCGCTGTAGCTTGGCTGTCCCTTAGAGGCTGAAGGGTGACAGTCCTTATCAGCTGAGTGATGGATGGGGGGTCACACACCAGCCAAGGGTGTGCTGGGGATGCCTGGCAAAGGTGAGCAGTGTGGGGTGACCTGTGAGCTGGGGCCGACAAGGTGCTGCATTTGGCGGGCTGGCATGCCGGCAGGCTTTGGACACATATCTTGTCAGCCTGGATGGGATTATGGCTGAGTTTGAGAGTGTAGCGTGTGAGAGAGAAGGCAGGATTGTGGTAAGAATCCTCCAGGAGAGGATTAATTTGCAGATTCAGAGACTTGGGAAAGCCTCTTCCCTGTCATGACGCAAATAAGGCTCTGTAAGCAACAACACAAGAGCACGTGGGTCTGTGTTCCCATGGAGCTGAGCAGTCCAGTGCCTGTCCTGGGCAGCATCATTTTTATGCTCTTGGCTTTGCCCCGGGGCCAAGGGCGCGCACAGTGATCCATGTATTCAGGGAAACTTTCAGGCACTCCTTGGTTGTTTAGGATTATGCATCCTGAATATTAAAGAAATCTCAGTGGAGTCTAAAACCGGCTAGATTACTCCTGACCTTTCCAGAGGCTTGGAAAGAAACACACACACACCCCCTTTGTTTTCCTCTTGCTGTCTCACTCCTTCATGTGAAGGGGGCAACAACACAGAAGAGTTTTGTGAGCTGTCCTCTCTTCACCCTGTTTCTCAGCCTGCCAAGGATTGGAGGTCTGGCAGGAAAGGGGCTGTGGCCATCTGCCAGCAGTGGTACCTGTCTGGTTTTGTACTGAGATGGCAGAGCAAGAGGCTCACATGTGCCCTCCTGCACAGTCTCCACAGTCTAGCTTGAGGTGGGTGAGCCACCGCACGAGCCTAACCAAGGTGAGGGGCTGGGAGAGCCCCTGCTCTCACACTGACAGGAAAGGTGGGATGTTTTGAGAGAAGGTCAGTTGCAGATTAAAGAAACTGATGAACACTCCTGCTTTCCTTGGTGTGGGCCAGAGCAAGGGGCTGGAGTTTGGAGGTTCCCTGTTCTCCACAGGTTCTGTGATGAGGGGAACACTCTGCCCAGACATGCACAGATGCTGTCCAGACCGGATTGAATCCCATGGGAGCTGTTGTGGATCCTGTGAACTCTCTGTGAGCAAAGCCACTGGCATTGCTCAGACTGACCAGAGCCAGAGAAGTTGCTGTGACCCTTGCTGCTTTGCACAACACTCCTCTGCCAGGGAGCATTTTTGTCCCGCTGCTTTTCCTCTCGGTCCAAGTTCCTGCAGCTCCTAGGCCTTCTGAGGACCTAGAGTTAGGAGGTACTGGCAATTTATCTTTCTGCTGATATAAGGCCTGTTAAAATAGCAACACTGGTTAAGAGCAAAGCTCGTAAATTGTTTCTGGCCTGTGTGTAAATTGCTTTCAACTCCCAGGGTCAGGTAACAAACTGAACCTGTTAGTTCATTCATTCAGTGAGGGGAGCTATTGGCTTTGCTGCCTGGGGCCAGAAAAGAAAGTGACACTTACAGGGTCTGGGCTTTGCTCTCAGGGACCACCACCTGTGGATCCCTGGCTTGGGAGGCCACCATGAGACACCCAGGGAAAGTCTGGGAACCTGGGAAACCCCTGCTAAGGAGAGCACCTCCCTTTCTTTCCTGACCAAGTCTGGACTGATCAGGGAGGGTTTCCTCTTTCATTCCATGAAAGCAGTAACTGCTTTTTCTTCCTGGTTGTTCTGCATGCATTCCACTAACAATGTCCCACAGGAGTGGAAGGAAGGCAGGTTGTTCAGCCCTTTCCCTTCCCATGCTGCCAATGGATACCCTTTCAGGGACCAGGGCAGGGTCACGGTGAGTTCTCAGAGGGGTTGGTGTGTGCAAGTGTGCGTCTGCAGGTGTGGGTGTGTGCACTTCTGGCTCTGTGTGCACACATGTGCATGTTTTGTGGGAAAGATGAATACTGCTATAAATAGCTGGGGGAAATCTATTGTCAGTTCTGAGGAGAGGAAGATACACTCCCTTGCATTTTGTATCTGGTAGCATGAACTATTCCTGGGTGTGAGGACCAGGTTAGCTAATTAAATGTTCCTGCTGCTGCAGTGTGAACAACATACTGTGAATCCCTGCAGTCTCCATGTCTGGTGCTCCTGGAGCCATGCAGAGCCTTCCTCTGCCACAGCACTGGGCTCTGGGACTGTCACTTGAACTTCTCCTTCTCTGGTTCCTCTGCCAGGCAGAGTGTGGGATAGATACCTCATGGCAAGGCTGTTTCAGTGGCTGTAGCAAATCTGTGGGGTTTGGAAGGAGTGATGCTTTGCTCCTGAGGGAACTGGAGCGTGCCTCCCTCTTGGCTCTGCTGCTGGGACTCTGTGGATTCACAGTTGTGCCTGTGACACCACTGCTGGGCCTCGCTGACTGCTCTTCTCTACCTGGGCACAGGTGCTGGACATGGACACAGAGGATGACCCATTGTTACAGGATGCCTGGCTAGAGGAAGAAGATGAAGAGGTAGCCTTCAGCTCCCGGAAGAGACGAGAGGGTGCTCTGTTGTGTGGGAAAAGCCCGTGCAGAGTCAGGCCCCTGTGTGTCACACTGCCTGTGTCTAGCTTCTGGAATATTGTTGGCTGGGTGTTTACCAACCCCTACTGTGCTGGCTTCATACTTTTCCTGGGCTGTGCCATCCCTGCTGTGCTTGCTGTTGTGATGTTCCTCCACTACCCGGCCCTAGATATTGACATCTCCTACAATGCTTTTGAGATCCGCAACCACGAGTCCTCGCAGCGCTTCGATGCCCTTGCCTTGGCCCTCAAATCCCAGTTTGGTTCATGGGGGAGGAACCGCCGGGACCTGGCTGACTTTACCTCGGAAACCCTGCAGAGGCTCATCTTCGAGCAGCTCCAGCAGCTTCACCTCAACGCTTCCCATCTTGGGGTCAGTGCGCGGGTTAAGCGCAGCCCCCCAGAGGGCAGGATGAGCTCCCTGCAGCCCCAGGCCCACCTGAGCCCAGGAAACCAGACTTCCCGAATCGGGAGAGGAGCCCCGCGCTGGGACTACTCTAGCACTTACATCAGTGCCAACACACAGACACATGCTCACTGGCGCATTGAGCTCATTTTTCTGGCTCGGGGGGACTCTGAGAACAACATCTTCACCACTGAGCGCCTGGTCACCATCCATGAGGTTGAGCGCAAGATCATGGACCACCCTCGCTTCCGGGAATTCTGCTGGAAGCCCCATGAGGTCTTGAAGGACCTGCCCCTGGGTTCTTACTCCTACTGCTCCCCTCCCAGCTCCCTCATGACCTACTTCTTCCCCACTGAGAGAGGAGGGAAGATTTACTATGATGGCATGGGACAAGACCTTGCTGACATCCAAGGTGAGCTGAGGGCTGTGGGCAAGGGCTGGCATGTTCAAGGAGTGCCTCTCCTCAGGTTCAGGCAGTCACTGGTGTGCAGCTAAGAGGGGTGACTGCCTTTTATGGAGAGGAAGATGCTGCTGGGCTGTTCCTTGAAGAATCGTCTTTTCTGCGCCAGGGCCCCTTTTCAACCCTGCAGCTCCAGTCACAGGTCACACAGACCCCCACAGGCAAGTGAGAGGGCCAAGTGAGGGGATGTCTTGCATGGTACAGATGTCTTCTACTGACCCTTGTCCCCTGTAGATGACTTTGGTTAACTAGAGCAATGCCAGAGCTTGCACAGACAATAGGGATGAGCTTCCCTGCACTACAGAGCAGATTAAAGAGGTCTGTGGGCTGCTCCAGCAGCTTGTGAGTCACCAACTGGAAAGGCTCAATAAGGAGAGGAGGAGAAAGGCCCTGCCTCCTCCTCCCAGCTCTGTACCCTGTACTGTACACTTCTAGTAGAACAGAGGCTCTGGGTGGTGACAAAGAGGTGACTCATGAGCAGTCTATGGGTGTGATGTAGCTGTGGGATGCATCCTCCATCTGTCTCCCAAGCCAGGCTGCAGAGGGTAGCTGTCCATGCAGGGAGCAAGTGAAGAATTAACTCAGTCTGCTGCAGTAACAGTTCTGCTACCGAAACAGGAAAGAACACAGTTTCTGGTCTTTCTGGTGTGAGCTCTAGGGAACTGGATTTTGGGAATAGGCAGTGTCTATTCAGTGTCTATTCAGTGTCTAGTCAGAACTAGCTGAGTGCCTCCATCTCTGCATCCCTCACACCATCAGATGGCAGAGGTACCAGGTCACAGCAGAGCCAGGACTCCTCTTCCATAGGCACTGTTTAGTTCTTGTGCTTCCAAGTGTAATGGAGAAAATATTGTCCTAGTGTAAGAGAAGGAAGAGTGTCCAGCAGTGGGAGTGTTGATCAGGATGTTGCTGGCTGGGGGTGCTATGGTTCAGGTCAGTCAGGTGGAAGATGTGTCCCTGATGGGGAAGTGCATGTGGGCAGCAACACAAGGAGTCACAGAACAGAAGTAGGATGTGAGTCTTTGCAATCCAGGTTTCCCTGGCCCTCCTTGCTCTCTGGAAAGCAGCAGCAGTCAGCATCACTCTGATGAAGGACAGGATGACTCCCAGTTTCCCTGTGGCAGACTAGACCCTGTGCCTTGCCAAGACAATTAAATAGGACCTAACAAAAGTGGTGCTGCTTTCTCGAAACTGCAGGGTCCCTGGAGTTGGCCATGACCCACCCCGAATTCTACTGGTATGTGGATGAGGGCTTGTCTGCTGAGAACATGAAGAGCTCCCTGCTGCGGAGCGAGATCCTCTTCGGGGCGCCACTGCCGAACTACTACTCGGTGGAGGATCGCTGGGAGGAGCAGCGCCGCAAGTTCCAGAACTTCGTCATCACCTATGTGGCCATGCTGGCCAAGCAGTCCACGAGGTGAGGGTGTGTGCAGGCAGGGCAAGTGGGAATGCATAAGAGCAGGGAAGGGCAGAGGAATAGACCTTTCAGGGTGCAAAAGCTCTGCCTTAAGGTTCACACCAGGGCAGAAGTGCCTATTCCACTCTGATAGCCATGTTCCATTTGGCCTCGCTGGGAAGGCACCAGGCACAGAAGGCTGGGCATGTTAGCTTGGACTACTGTTCAGTCTTGAACAGTGGCCATGGCATAATGCTCCAGATGAAGGAGAAAAAGCATCTCCATTGAAGCTGGGCTCAGGCACAGAGTTGTAAATGAGGGTGGGGAGCATGTGGCAGAAAACCACTTGTATGCTCCCCTTTAATGCCTCTTCCTACTGCAGCAACATGCCAGAGACACCAATGGAGACAATGAAAGGGGGACAAAGTTTGAATCTAATGCCTGCCTTTCCACTGAGCCCTTGTCTGGCATTGGATCTTTTTGCTTCCATCTCACAAATCCAGTTCCACTGGCTCAAACAGAGCTGCCTTCCTGCTCTGAGTTTGGCCGCCACTGGTCTGATGCAGGGGATGAAATGGTCTTTACTCAAGGCCACTCAACCTGTAGATCCAATTCTGCTTTTGCTTTTTGTACAGAGAAGTGGGGAGGGGAGTTTCAGGGCAGGATAATTTTCAGGAAATGCAGGCTTTTTTCACCACCAGGTCTGTATGACGTGGTTGAACAGAGTTTTGCTCAGTGCTTGTGAGAGAGAGATGATAAAATAGAGCTAAAAGGGCTAAGAGAGCATCCCAGTACCCAGGCAGCTGACAGAAGGCTGTGCGTCCCAGCCTATGTACCTTCTTAGACTCCAGCTTTCTACTACCCCAAGTCTCAGTAGCTCCCAGAATGAAGGGATGCTGATCTTCAAGAGTAGGTTGGAATGCAGGCAGCCACGGGGCATTCTCAGCAATGGGCTGGCAGAGTAGGTTGTGATTATGACAGGCCAAAAGGGAATTGAGGCCAAGGCTTATTCCAAAGCTCGGATCCCTGATAGCCTCCTATGGTGCAGCATTATTGTAGTCCTGGTTAAATTATGTTGGATTACTTCTGCTCTGAGCCTGCTTCCAGAGGCAGAAGCTGGTAAATCATACGGTTTCTGATAAGCTCTCACTCTGCCTGCATCCGCTGTGCTAATCTAATAAGCAATGATTAGGATTCCAGATGGAATTGGCTTTGAAGGCTTCAGGAATTGTCTGTTAGTGCCTAAGACCCACTGTGCACTGGAGGAATTGAAAAAATGTTAGACCTGCTCTTTCTTTTTCTCCTTCCCTGTGTGAATTTCACCTCCAGCAGCAACTTTGTTCAACCCGCTCTCACCGCTCTGTTTTCTCAGAGAACTGCCAGGTTATTAGAGCAGTGACCTCCTTTGGCTCTGGAGGAGATACTGTGCTTTAAACCACCTGGCTCTCCTCCTTTTGCACTCAATTATTCCTCTTCTTTCATATCTTCCCACCCTAGCAAAGTCCAGGTGCTGTATGGAGGGACAGATTTGTTTGACTATGAAGTGAGGAGGACTTTCAACAATGACATGTTGCTGGCCTTCATCAGCAGTAGCTGCATAGCTGTCTTGGTCTACATCCTCACCTCCTGCTCAGGTAGGCTGGAGTCACAGCTACCCTGCTCTAACACAAATCCAAACATGCCATGTCTCTCTGTGTCTGTGCAAGCCTGGGGAGAGACTGATGCCCTGGAACCAGTGTGGCTGTGTGGCACAGCAGCATGCAGAAGGGCAAGCCAGTCTGATTCTCCAGAGCAGAGATTTGTGGGCAGAGTGAGGGACTGACTCACAGGAGATCAGGAATAAGATGCAAATTCCCATCTTCCTAACACTGGCATAAATCTGATGTAATTTTTTGCATGAGCTTCATGGGAAAGAGAGTCTGCAAGCAGTACTCCTGCAGCCCTGAACTGCTCTCTGTCACCAACACACTCATGGGAACCAGTGTCCCAACAGGGCAGGTGGGAGGTGTCTGTTCTCCTGGGGGTGGCCAGAGATACTATTTTTTCCGTGTTTCTTTTCTGCCACAGTGTTCCTGTCATTCTTTGGCATTGCCAGCATTGGGCTAAGCTGCCTGGTGGCTCTGTTCCTGTACCACGTCGTATTTGGCATCCAGTATCTGGGTATACTCAATGGCGTGGCTGCCTTTGTCATCGTGGGGATTGGTAAGCTCCTCTTTACTCAAAGCCTACCTGTGCTGCCTTGCCCTGCCTTCCCTCTGCAGGAGAGAAGAAGGTGATGGTGGCAAATGCAGACTGAATTTTCAGGCCTTTTTCCATTACCTGTAAGTGTAGTATTTGCGGGTCAAATGTCAAGGGGGAAATCAGATTTTTAGCAGGTGTCACTTCTGTGAGCAGAGTATCAATATCTCTGCTGTCTTTTTCTAGGGGTTGATGATGTCTTTGTTTTCATCAACACCTACCGCCAAGCCACCCACCTCAAGGACCTGCGACTGCGCATGATCCACACTATCCAGACAGCAGGGAAGGCCACCTTCTTCACCTCCCTGACCACAGCTGCAGCATATGCTGCCAACATCTTCTCTCAGGTACCCTGCACCTTTGGGATTTGGGGTTTCCATTTCTGCCAAAGGGCCTAATAGATCAGGAACCTGCCAACACCATCTGTCCTCTCCTTCAGCACAGTGGGCTGCCAGACCTGCTTCTTACAGGGCTGTCTTTTACCTGCTGTAAGGCAGTGGATTATCCAAGTAAATACTTCTGTGCCACTGATCAAACAGGATCCAGTGGCCACCAGGCTCTGTCTCAGTGCTTTACCTACGGGGTTTGCTGATTATCATGACTGAGGTCAGCGCGTGCTATTCTCAGGTTCCACCAGACATCTCTTCCTTGCCTGTTGTCTCTCCAGTAATCCTGCCCCAGCTGATCCCAACCCCATGTTCTCTCTCTTCATGTAGATCCCAGCTGTGCATGACTTTGGACTCTTCATGTCGCTGATTGTGTCCTGCTGCTGGGTAGCTGTGCTCTTCACCATGCCAGCTGCTCTTGGAATATGGACCCTTTATGTGTCCCCATTAGAGAGCTCCTGCCAAGCCAGGTGAGCCCTGGAGCCTGTGGGTGGGAAGTTGTAGAATTTGCAGTCAAGGAAGTGTGCAGATTCCTTCCCTATCATCTCAGTTTATCCTCATTCCCCTCAGGCAGCTTGGCTTTGGCTCTGACAGATGGGAAATGTAAGTTCTGTCATTCCAGATTGGAGCAAAATGGAAGGGTCAAGTCCCAGTCTCATTCTCTCTGGTGTATGCACAGGTGCCTTCCATGAGCCAGACTCTGCAATGTCAGTCAATCCTCTTGGTTGAATCCTATGGAGTATTGGACCATTTGTTTCCTCGGAGCACTTAACGCACAGCTAAACCTTCAAGCAGCAGAAACACAAGCCGTGCAAGGCGGACAGATCACCATTGCTCCTGCCTGTGAGCACAAGCAGGACATGGAGATTTGTGTTTGAAAGTCAGCACATTTCCTCTTCCCCCGCTCTTTAGCGCTGCAGATGACCTGGCCTGATTTTATTCATCAGCAGGGAGATGAACTGCTGAAACTCCCTTCACTCAGCACCTAGTGTCCATGGCTCAGCCCTGCTCTGTGTATCCAGCCCAGCCCTTGCCCTCTCACCACTTAGCAATGGAATTTGCTCATGGCAATGCCTGTCATCTTTCTAAGTAGTTGGAGCAGATTGTTGCTGTGCTCCTTGCCACTGAAGGAGCCCACTGGTAACTCTTCACAGGGTATGTGGCTTAAAACTCTTGCCTTTGTCTCCTTTCCTGCCTCAATCCAGCTGCAGTCAGAAGTGCACCAAAAAGAGTGCCTTGCACCTGGCTGAAGATCTCTTCATTGCCTCAGAGGCCACTTCCAGAGCAGGCAGAGAGACCCTTCCCTACCTTGACGATGACATCCCACTCCTCAGTGTGGAGGAGGAGTCTGGTATGTGTCTGCTGTGTGGTGCCTTTAGGGGGATCACACTGCCCTCTTCATCCTGCAGTTCTCCCTACCCCTGACACTGGTCCTTGCCTGAGTTCCCTGAATTGTAAGCTGGAGATGGTGCTGTCATGGGAGGTTGTAGGAGTCAGAACACAGTATTCGTTGTAAGTTTGCTTTGAGGTCTTCAGTGGGTGTCAGTGCATGCTTTCTAACTACTTTGCTGATTCTCTTGGGTCCACCGTGGTCTGCTTTCTGTCTGGAATCACTGATTGTGACATGGATGTAGCCATGAAACGTCTAATCCATAACACCAGGACAGCTCACCTTGGAGTAAAGTTTTCCCCTTTTCCCTGCCATTTGGAGCACTGCATTTGGGAAGCAGGAGAAAGAACACTGTCGTTCTCCAGCATCAGCCCCCTAGAGCAGCTCTTCCATCATGGTATGAAGAAGGCAGTGACTTGCCTGAGATCACAGAAGCAATCTAGAAAAAAAGCCCAGAAATTCCCTGTCTGTTGTTAGCAGGAGGTAATTCTTCCAGCCCTGATCCCAAGAAAAAGGTGCTTACAGGGTCATGCTCTCTTGTACTTGGCTTTTAAAACTTGCTGGAATCTCTTCCTTTTAAAACCCCCAACAGCAGTGGTCTGGGCTGTTGAGTATCTTTCAGGCCTAGAAGCAAACTGGAACTGGAGGTAACTGAATCAATTCCATGGCATGTGCAGAGCCCTTGCTGGAGTGTAGGCTCTGAGATGCCTTTGACAGGCAGGCAGAGAAGCTCTGGCTCTGTGCTGCAAGAGTTCTCCGTAGTATGCCAGAGCCATATGCAGTGGTGATGTATGGAAATAATCCTTCCTTTCCCTGCAAACAGCAGGAGGTTTTCCTCCAGGGCCCCGGGCATCAGGGAACTGTGAAAAAGCAAAGCAGGGTGTTCCAGTCAGTGACCAAGCGTGGTTTGTAGGTTGGCTGTGCAGTGTGCCAGGCATGCTTCATCCCACTACAGCAAGTGCCCACTTCTCACACACAGAGAAGGGGGCAGTTCCCTTGGCATCCCTGATCTGGAGAGAAGGGAATCAGGGAGGAGCCAGGCTGCAGTCAGGAAGAGGTCAGCTGTGTGTAATTAGCAGTAAGACATATTTAGTGGGACAGGGACAAATTCTGCTTGGCCCAAGAAGCATGCAGTGTCCCTCTGACCTTATGGACAGTGTTTGTGGGGTTTGGTAGAGGAAGGAATAGCCTGAAGCATAGATTTTGACTGGGCTATGGATTTCAAAGTGTAGCTGTTGCATGGCAGTGACTTGACAAAGATGCTTCTTATAACATCCTGTGAGTCACTGCCTCTGCCAGGGTCTTACTCCGTCTCTTTAGCTTGAGTGAGTTGTACAGCACCTTGCAGAAGATTTGATAAAAGAGAGCAGAGAGCTCTAAGAGACACTCATGACACTGAGACTGCTTTTGATTTCTCTCTATTCTAGTCTCCCTGGAAATGGGGGATGTCCCCTTGGTGTCTGTGATGCCAGAAAATCTGCAGCTCTCTGCAGAAAAGAGCAACCGGGATCACTTGATAACTCATCTGCAGGAGCTGCTGGAACACTGGGTGCTGTGGTCTGCAGTGAAGAGCAGATGGGTGATTGTGGGTAAGGAAGGAGGCGGGTATTGCATCTATGTGGATTTTAGAGGGTTTGACATTTCAATCAGTCTCCAAGCCTTGATTATTAGTGACAAGAGGTGGGAAAAGGGACATGGTAAGTGGCTTCTAACACAGTGGAAGAGTGCTCCCAGAATAGTCCTAAGGGACTTTTTTATCCCACTCAGATCTAAAGTGGCAAATCCTGATGGAGTTTTCCAGGTGCAGGGCTTATTACAAGAAAGCCCAGCTGCCAGTGTGCTTTAGTGGCTGTTCTTTTTCCAGCTGAAAATACCATCTGTCTACCACATGCCTGCTCTCTGAGTATATCTGAAGTGTGAAGTGCATGTAGGGTCCCACACTTACCCGGGTTTCTCCTTGCAGGGCTCTTTCTCCTTGTTTTGCTCCTGTCCATTTTCTTTGCTAGCCGCCTCCATCCAGCTAGCCGTGCTCCAGTCTTGTTCCGGCCAGACACAAACATCCAGGTGCTACTGGACCTGAAATACAACCTGAGTGCTGAAGGCATCTCTTGCATTACCTGCTCAGGTGAGAATGCTGGTCCCCAAACCATGGTGGGTGCAGCCCAGCCTGGCCTAAGCCCTGGACTGGAGGAGCTGAAATGTGAGACAGACACCTACAGTGTTCAAATATGTCATTGGACACTGGATGGGCCCTGTGGAAAGGAGGCACACATTGGGAGCGGGATGGTTGAGTTGCCTGTAGGAGTGGAGTATTTAGAAAAGTATTTCCTGCTTTAGCCATGAACTATCTGAGTATTTCTTCTGGAGCAATCCCTTCATAGACCATTGAAAACTGACTACTTTTACTCGTAAGTGCTGGTCTCATGTCAGTGCCCAGCTGAGGGTCTGTGGCACTGTGTTGCCTGCTCAGGGTTTGGTGTTCAGCAGCAGTCTGTGGTGTGTGCAGGGCTGGTAGGTCTTTTCTCATGCTGTTCACTCTTTCCTCCCTGACTAACCTTGTGGGACAGGTTTGTTTCAGGAAAAGCCCCACAGTTTGCAGAACAACATCCGAACTTCCTTGGAAAAAAAGAAGAGGGGCTCAGGGTCACCTTGGGGAAGCAAAGGCAGCATGAGTGATGCAGGGCAGCAAGGTGAGTGGGGCATGATGACTCTGACCATATTTGGGGCCAGGGCCCAAGGATCCACTGGGGTAGAAACTAAACCACATGCTCTCTGAATAGCTGATGGGGAATAATTCTCTTCACAGCCTGCCCAACTGACTCCTAGGTTGGTGCTGGATGTACAGGGCATCTTTAAAATCCCCCTTTCCCTGAATACCTACTGCTCTCTAGGACATAGTCCTATAACCCAGGTGGCAGTACAGTCTAGTGTCATATCCCTCTGATCTGAGTACAGGGCTAGGAACTCCAAGCTTTCATATCCCACTCCTGTTCCCAACCTTGTTGGCAGGTCACGAGGAGAGTAAATCCAGCCTGTTTGCAGGGGATTTTGAGGATAAAACAGTTATTGGGCCAGATCTCAAGATAGCATGAATCGGTAAGCCATCAGGAATTACCGCAGCTCAGGATGTATTTGTGATAGCTTTTGAAAGGTGTGCTGTGCTGCCAGAAGGCAGAGGCTATGCCTGCTATCCCAGAGCAGGCAGCAGACCAGAAGAACCCTCCTTTGCTCTGCCCATGTCTATAGGATTTAGTAATTGAGAAGTACCACCAAATCTCATGCCCTCTGTTTTCTTCAGAGCTCCAGGGGACTGTGTATATCTCCAAGTCCAGGAGCAAGGGAAGACCAGCCATCTACAGATTCTCACTCAATGCCAGTGTCCCTGCGCCCTGGCAGATGGTGTCACCGGGAGACGGGGAGGTGCCTTCATTCCAGGTAAGTCAGTCCAGGATGTTGGACCCCTCTAGCAAGAGTGCAGCACTCAGCAGGTGAGCACAAGAGCCTCCTCCTGTCTCTCCGTAGGGTCCTATGTAGCCCTGGGTGACATTTTCAGGGCACTGTAGTAGGGTAGTTAACACAGAAGGCACTGTGCTTGGCATCATCCAGGATGATACCTTGGAGTGCCAGAAGACTTCACCTGTTGCTGTTGTGAGGTGACTGTCAGCAATGGGAGCAGAACTGTGGATGTCACTAGAGCAGATGTTCCTCACCTCAGGCACAGCAGCCACCATTCAGCCTAGGCCACTGGGAATGGGGATGCTAAGGGGCCCTTCACACACTGGCCATTGCTGGGAAGGGGCAGGCTGGGGGCTGGCTGGGGCTGTGCCTGCAGTGCTCATTCTGTGTGGCTGTGCCAGTGCTCAGGGAGGAGGGGAGAGTGTGATGCTAATGTGCAACAGGCTGCAACACTGTGGAGTTAAGTGTCTGTTTTCATTAATCCATTGCTTAGGTGTATAGAGTGCCTTTCGGTAACTTCACCAGGAAGCTGACAGCTTGTGTGTCCACAGTAGGGCTGCTTAAGCAGATGAGCCCCAGGAAGTGGATGATGACCACCTTGTCCTGTGACACCAAGAAGGGCTGGAAGTTCGACTTCAGTTTCTACGTGGCCTCTAAGGAGCAGCAGCGAACACGGTAACCTTCCAAAACCCCCTCAAGACAAGGCAGCAGAAACAGCACAGCTGAGAGGCTGATGTGAGATGCTTAATGGCCAGTGCTCTCAATCAGCGACATCCATGGCCCTAGAATTTGCTTTGCTGCATATATGCCCCATCTGTGCAGTCATTTTGCAGGCCTATAGCATCATTAACATGCCAAAGGCTTGAGAGACTCTGACTGGGGGCTTCTTTGGGTGGCAGAAAGACGTTGCTGATCTGGTTCTTGCCCTTACCCACCTGAACGCTAGGGCTGAACGGGCAGCACAGAATATGCAATGGCTAGGGATACAGGTCTGCAGATGTTCACCTTTCCCTTTCCTTCTGTCCCTGAGAATTACATGTTTCCGTGTAATACTTTGGACGCTTCATCTTCTCTACCTCTGGTCCCCCGTAACAAACTTTCTTTGCTGCACAGGAAACTGTATTTTGCCCAGTCGCACAAGCCCCCTTACCACGGCCGAGTGTGTGTGGCACCTCCAGGCTGTTTGCTCAGCTCTAGCCCAGATGGACCCACCAAAGGCATCCTGTATGTTCCCAGTGAGAAAGGTAAGCTGATGAGGCCCTGTTCGAACATGCCAAGGTCCGGAGAATCAGACGTTTTTTGCCATCTAATGTAACCAACTTTTATTCTGTATTTGACAACAGCACCCAAAGCAAAGCTGTCGGCCACATCTGGATTTAATCCATGCATGAACACAGGCTGCGGGAAGCCAGCGGTGCGGCCACTGGTAGACACCGGCGCCATGGTGTTTGTAGTATTTGGAATCAGAGGCGTTAATCGCACAAGACGCCTGGACAACCACGTCATCGGAGACATGGTACACATGGTCTGGCATGCTGGGCAGGTGTGCTCGGGGCTGGCGAGCGAGGGACAGGCTCTCTGGATGGTGTTTAGTTAATACCCACAGCCAAGGGTGGTCCAGCAGCCTGGACAGATGGAATGGCAGAGGTGGTAGCATTGTGATGAGCCAGTACAGTTCTGTTTTAGCAAACTGACAAAATAATGGACATCAGGAAGTTCTTACTGAAGAAACCACTTCAGACTTTTCAGAAAATCCCTCTGAGTGCAATATATAACCTTCTAGTTTTGAGTCTAAATCTGGCTTTCTCGAGGATTTTAGAAACAAACCCATCTTGGGCTCAGTATGAAATCTCACTACAAATTCGAGACTGAGGGAACTGATATTTTTCTATAATATATATCTTGTTATGAAGTATTAACAAAAAATAAAAATTGATTACTCTAGGGAAAGGTTACTAAATGTGACTTTTCTAGAAACAGCTTATCTCTGAGATCTGATACCTTGACACATGACAGTCTCTAGAAAAATTATGCTTAGCTTGGCTGATGCACTTCAGCTTTCTGCTGTTCTTCCTGCCCTGTGATTTGGGAGTACTGTGCAGAATCAGCCTTTGCCTGTTTGCTCTGAAGGGGCAGTGAGAAACGCAGGCGGTGGAGCGGGCAGGAAGCCGCAGTGCCAGTTGCTGTGTGTATGTCTCACGTGTGGTGCTCTTGTCGTTGTGTCTCCTTGTGAAAGGGCAGCGTTATCTACGATGACAGCTTTGACCTCTTCAAAGAGATTGGCAACCTGTGCCGCCTCTGCAAAGCCATTGCCAGCAACTCTGAGCTGGTGAAGCCCGGAGGGGCTCAGTGCCTGCCCTCGGGTAGGTTAGACTAACTCCTCTGCAGCCCTACCTATGCTTGCTTGGGCTGGGGTCCTCATCAGCAAACCAGAAAGGGTGACTGCTTCTTGCTCTCTTCTTTTCTTCCCAAGGCAGCTTGACCCTTCTAGAACATGTAATTGGTTGTGCTTTTTGGGACAGAAAGAAAGAAAAATGGTCTCTTTAATGCCAAAGACACTGGGTATATTCTTTGGGATTTAATCCAGAAAGATAAGAACAGAATTGCATTTGTTCTTTCCAGTCATGGGTCTTGCTTGAGATACAATCTTCTGATTCAGTAAATATCTTCTTAGTAGCTTAGTAGCTCCTGAATAACGATGAAATCACACCTGATCTCATTGCAGTGAGGCTACTCACTGTCTCTGTGGCTTTGCATACCTGACCAGTGACCATCTCTCCCAACTTCAGAGGTCACAAGGTTGCGGAGCTGAACCTAGGAAGTGTATATTGGCTTCAGGCCAAAAGCCAATTTCATGCCTGGAGCAAATCCCTGCCAGGCCAGGCAGACAGCCCTCAGCACTTGCTCTTTGTGGTGCTTCCTGACAGCTGGGGACAAACAGCAGTGGCAGTGCCCTGTCCCATGCTGATGGCACAGAGTGTCCTTTCCAGCTACAGCAGCTGAGAGCTGTGATGCCGAGACCTCAAGGGCTTTGGCAAACCAGAATGGCAAAGGGAAGCAGCTGCTGACAAATGGGGCCTGCTACTCTCTTGAGGCTCTCATTTTGGGTTGTTGGTTGGGGTTTTTTTCATTCCCTTGCTCCAGTGTGCTTCCTTTCCCTGTTCTGCCCTCCATCCCTTGCTCTTTCTTTCTCTTCAGGTTACAGCATCTCCTCCTTTCTGCAGATGTTGCACCCCGAATGCAAGAATATCCCTGAGCCGAATCTGCTGCCGGGACAGCTCTCTCACGGGGCAGTGGGGGTGAAGGATGGGAAGGTGCAGTGGATCTCCATGGCCTTTGAATCGGTGAGCACATGGCATCACCTGGTGACATTGCCATTCTGGTGACAGTTTCATCTTGTGACTTCTAGGGGTTTAGCTCTGCTCTTTCTGCACTGGCCACTTTCATTTGCAGCTGTAATTTAGTATTTATTAGCGTTTGTTGCAGACAGATGCCTACACTCACAAGATGGTAGAAGTGGCTGCTTACACCACAATTAGCTCAGGCAAAAAGCTGGTGGCAGATTTGCCCAAATGCCACTGCCAGTTCTGCCTGGTGCTGCCACTCGAGCTAGCTTGTTCTGCCCTTTCCCTTGCCATGCATACTCTGCCCAAAGAGCAGGACACGAGTGATGTGTTTATCTTGTTACAGACAACCTACAAGGGGAAATCGTCCTTCCAGACATATGCTGACTATCTGAAATGGGAGACATTCCTGCAGCAGCAACTCCAACTCTTCCCAGAGGGCTCTGCTCTCCGGCATGGTTTCCAGACCTGTGAGCACTGGAAGCAGATTTTCATGGAGATAATAGGCAAGTGACTGCTGTGTTTCTCTCACTGGGGAACCCATGCTCTCTGATACATCTTCACAGCACACTCCATCCCGTATGGTGGGCATGGGTTATATCTGCAGTGCCTTGCCCTTGCTGTGCAAACTCCTAAAGCCTGTTCCTGCCCTAAGCAATGTGTATTGTCAAAATTAGGCAAAGCCCAAGGAAATAAGGAAGGGAAAGGATTCAGCCCTGCTGATGCTAGATTCAAGAAACCGATCACCTTCTTTCCACTTTCATCCTCCCCTTCCTATCTTCCCCAGTGCCTGCCTTGTTGCCAGCAGGAACATGGTGCCTTTCTCATCCCAGCTGTCACCTTCCAGGATTCAAATCAGCTGGCTGTTTTCTTCCAGGAGTGCAGAGTGCCCTATATGGTCTTGTCCTCTCGCTGGTCATCTGTGTGGCTGCCGTGGCAGTGTTCACCACACACATCCTCCTCCTGCTGCCAGTGCTACTCAGCATCTTAGGTAAAACACCAATTCCAATGTGTCAGGCTTTTACTTTTCCTGAAATTGGTGGATTGTGGCACTGCTCATTCTCTGGTGATTTGAACTGAATTGCCTGTCTTCCGTGTAAACCCTTTTGGCTTTCCAGGAGCCAGTCCCGGAGAACAGACTGGCTACGTGAACAGAAGAAACTCTCAACAAATGCACAGGAACCTCATTGGGAAAGTAGATTTGTGTGTCTAATTCCCAGTATGTTTTATCTACACAATCCTTTCTATTTGTTTAAATAAGGGTTTTAGCTACACAAATACCATCCCTACCTGTTATGTATAATAATGTGATTAAGTCCCACATGCTCTGAATAACAATTGCACTACTTTCCGAGAACCTGCACCATGGCCACTGTTTCCAAGCAGTGGGAGATGTTAAAAGCTGAGTATTTTAGCAGTTTTTTAGTATTTGAAGCAAATTTGTAAATAGTTTCCTCTCCCTGGCTGGTGATTTGATGATATTGTGGTCTAAGTATGTTGCTAAACTTCTCAGTTTAAAAATCAAATGTATCATTTTGAAACCACTTAGTCTCCCACATATGACTCACAAACTAACAGTACTCTTGCCTTCTAAAAAGTGTACTCAGCCTCTGTGTAACTCCAGCAAGCAAAACAACAGGCTCACTTCCTTGTGGTGCTTGTGTGCACACACGGCCACTTGTCTGGGCTTGGATTAATTTAGCAAGAGTTAGTCTAGATTGGCATCAGTCTGTCAGTTTGCCTGATATTTAACTAGGTGTTCCACTAGCCCCAGTAGGTCTGATCACCTTATGGAATGGTCCCTGTGCTAAGGGAAGGTGAGGGAAGTGTTTTTCTCTGTGGCAGGGGGAGTACGTACAGGATTCAGGCTGGCTGGCACACAGACCTGCGAGGTATGAGCCCAAACTCCCCGGGGATTGACTTGTATCAGTAGGCTTGGGCAGCAGTCCCAGAGTCCTTTACATTTGCCTAACAACACCTTCCTCACACAGGGGTTGTCTGCCTTGTGGTGACCATCATGTACTGGTGTGGCTGGGAAATGGGAGCTGTGGAAGCCATTTCCCTCTCCATTCTCGTTGGCTCCTCTGTTGATTACTGCGTGCACTTGGTGGAGGGCTACCTGCTGGCAGGGGAGAACCTGCCACTCCACCAGGCAGAGGTGAGCTCTGTTTTTCCTACAGCCTTGCATTCATTCCTCTTGTGCCCTCCCATGTCACTCAGCTGTGATGCAGGACGCACGATAGGCGAGGGGGGATGTGTCCTGGCACCCTCAGAGCATCCCCTGGGGTATGGCATTTGCTGCTCGTCCAGCTGACTGCTCAGACTGTGAGCTTGTGTACCTGAGTACAGTAAACTCAGATGAGGGTCCAACCCACATGGTTGTCCCTTTCTTGCTGGCCACAGCTGTGTCCAAAGCAACCCCTTTTCATGTCCAAGTGAAGACAGTCTGTGCTGGAACAGCTCTGTACTAATTCTATAACCTCTGCAAATTGCTTTGCTAGACCTCCAGCTCATCTCTGGCCTTGTTAACATATTTTGTCCCATTGGGAAGATGGAGACCACAAAAGCCTGGGATCTCTGTTGCCAGGTGTAGTGTCTGCCTGCAGTGCCTGTGTTGTGTAGGCCCAGCAATCAGTCTGATGTGGTGGAAAGGAGGTACAAAATCCAGCAGCCTTTGCCTCTGCTGGGTTTTAACCCTATGGCTCTTTGCTCAGTGTGCTCAGAGACTGCACAAACTGTCTGAGCTGCACTCAGGGCAGCCTCTTTGTCCTGGACGGGGATTCTGTGAGCTAAGCCACCCTCTCAAAGCCTAAAATGTCAGTGTAGCCCCATATGCCTGTTCCGCTAACACCGCTGTCCCTTCCATCAGGACCCCACCGCGTGCCGACAGTGGAGGACAATGGAAGCAGTCCGGCATGTGGGTGTGGCAATCGTCTCGAGTGCCGTTACCACCGTGATCGCCACCGTCCCACTGTTCTTTTGCATCATTGCCCCCTTCGCTAAGTTTGGGAAGATCGTGGCCCTCAACACGGGAGTCTCCATCCTGTACACGTTAACTGTGAGCACAGCCCTGCTGAGCATCATGGGGCCTGGCACCTTCACCCGCAGCAGGACTTCCTGCCTCAAGGCTGTGCTGGGGGTGCTCCTGGCTGGCCTGCTGGGTCTCTGCATCTGCCTTGCCGTGCTGAAGAGTGGATTTAAGATCCCCCTCCCCAACGGGACAGCCCTGTAGACCCCAGGCCAAGAGCCACATGCTCTGTCCTCTTGCTCCCTTTCTTTTTTCTTTTCTTTTTAAAGAATATTTTTTGTAAGAAAAAAAAGAGGAAAAAAAGTCCCTTTTTTCCAGAAGTTTTTCAACTCCAGATGCACTTTATTTTCTAATGGGTTTTGCTCTAAACTTGTATTTATTTTGGGTAGTGATGGATGGATGACGGACAGTGAGGGCTGCCCAGGGAATACCTCAGCCCGTGAGTAGGAGAGGAGGAGGTTTCCTTCTCTCAGTTTTCTTTCTGCTTTTCTTTTTTTCTTTTCTTGTTCTTTTAATTTATTTTTAACAAACAGGGCTTTCTGGAACCACAAAGCTGAAAGGGGAGAATTTGGGAAGGCCATCTGATCCTTTCAAAAACCCTTCCCTCTGTCCTTCCTTTCCACTTGTCCAGGGTCAGCATTGCAATGACGACTCTTGAGGTGATGTCCTACTCCCACACCAAGCCTGTGCCTCGTTACTTGAGCCTTCAAGAACAGCAGTGAGCTGTTGGACAGGCCTGGGGAACAGCGTTGTCTGGATCCCTTTGGCAGGCCCCGTACCCAAGCCAAACCAGCAGTGAACTTGCTGCACAGGAGCTCTTATGGGTGTCATTTTGGGATCCAAACTAGAGCTGTTGGGTGGCACCACCTGCAGTGACCTGCTTTCATCATTCAGGGAGGGTGTTGGGCCACGTGGCTTTCCCCTTCTTTCTTGAGGGACGGTGCACCTTGTACTGGGATCTCTTGTGTCTGTGAACAGCCATCAGGAAGCAGATGGTGCCCTCAGCAGCCTGCCCTCCTCTCCCTCATCTCAGTAGTGAAGTCAAGGCAGTTTCAATACCCAGTCCCCCCTGGTCACCTCACCAGTCACTGCCTCTGCTCTTCCTGGCGGAGAGGAAACAGAGAGCCCTGAGGTCCCTGCAGAGCTCTTTGGTCATAACGGTCAGCTCTTAGCCTAAGGACAAGGTAACCCCTGGGGCTAGGTAGAGCCCATACCTGGTGGTATGCACAGCATCCTCTGTGGCAGCTCAGGGACACCCTCCTGTGTGGAGACCTGAGGGCAGCAGAGCTGCAGCTGCTGTCTGCCCTGAGCAGATGGCTTATATTAAAGTAAAATGAAATTGCAGACTGGTGCCATTAACAAGTACATTTTAAGCATCACTGATTCTATCATATTTTTTTAATTGAAATTACTAAGTGTGCATTGATATACAGCACATCTGATCCTTGGCAGAAGGGGAGGGTCAGGCCCACTGGGAGGTGCATTAACCACTATTTACAAGGGTGCCAATAGAGTAATGGGGCCAGGAAGCAGCCTGACTCCATTTCTTTGCAGATTCCATGTCCTGGTGGCTTTGTGTTATCTGTCTGGATCAACCCCTCCTTTTAAGATGAAAATTCCAGGAAGCCCAACCCCATTGCCAGCCAAGTTGTGGGGCCTGTGCTGCTGGGAGACTGAGCTGCTTCTACTTGAGCCCTGCTCTGATCCCTGCCAGTCTTACACCTTCACATTGTGTCATCCCTGTGAAACTGGATCAGATATTTATTTCTAAAGTAGGTGTTCCCCAAGGTGTCCCCAAGGTTCCCCAAGCTGGAAAAAGGAGTTCTTATTGTTTTCAGGAGGACTCCAGAGCAATCCTGCTGCAGGCAGTGAGGGTCATGAGAATGCGAGTAGAGCAGGCCTGGTTTCTCCTTGCTATTCCATGGTGCAGGTGAGTTACCCCTTTCTGCAAAGTGTTAAATGTTTCTTGGCACCTACCTCTAATCTGCACCAGCTTCTTCATAATGAACCCTGTGCCCATGAATAAATGGTTCTGGAAAGGATTTTTGACTGTCCTTAAGCTGTGCTGCTTTGATGGCTGCTGTGCACAGTTCAGCCCCATCCTTGATCTGTAAGCCATACTGTTCCCTATGTTTGTGCTCCAAATTTAACTCTTGGTGGTGCCCTGAGCACTCCTAAGTGGTAGTGACTGGAGAGGGCAAGAGTGCTGATGATATCCAGCCCCATGGGACCGGTGTGGCTATGCAGGTGCTGCAGGGGAGGGCAAGGTTTCCCTAGTGCTGTGGCCAAGGATGCTCTGCCTGGTGGCTTGACTTGAACTTAGCAAACACTTCAAACCTCTTCTGGGTGATTAAAGCTGATGGATATTTCCAGGTCACCAGACAAAAGAATAAGTTGCTGAGGGCACCCTTAGAGGAAGGTTGTCCTTCTATAAGTATGAAGAAACCTTTAAAAGGCCTCTAAGAAAAGGCACAGGTGTGCTTTGAATCCTGAAAAGTTGAAAGCCTATGTAAGCCCCTGATATCCTATGTTTGTGCTCACTGTAAAGAGGCTACATAAACCTCCAGTGTGATTCTGGACACGCCACACTAGGAACACTCATTCAGCTGCCGTGGGGAGGCAAAGATTAATTTCAATGTAGAGGGAAACCTTTTATGTCTCTTGGGTATGATCTGGCAGTGTCTGCTCTGCAGACAAAAATGACGAGTTCTTGGCACCTGACAGGATCCATCCTGTTTTCTGGAGCAGGTAGGGAAAAGGACAAGCTATAATTTTCCCTCCTCCTCTCCAGCCAGCCCAGGCTCCCTCAGTGCAGAAGGACTAGCTTGCACTAGCAGGAGCAGGGCATCACCTTGCCTTTCGTTGCCCAAAGTGATACTGGGAATGCAATGGCTGGAATGATTCAGAAGGAAGAGGGGAGGCCAAGATAAGTGCAAATGATTCACAAAGGCATATTGAGGAGATTGTGCCCCTCCAGGAAGGAAACTGAGGCAAGGAGAGAAGGAGGAACTTACACCAGATGTAGCAGGATGGCAGAAGAGCCAGTAGAGGATCCTAGGTGATGTTTTACACTGCAAGGACTCACTGAATGTTGTATCCCGAGACCGTGATTAAACACAGTCATGACACTTGTCTTAAGATGTAACTAGACCTTTGCCCCATCACCACTTCACCCTGCACAGCTCTTTGATCGGGGTGGCTGGTGCTTTCTCCACATGCAGTGGAGCGAAAGAGACTTAAAGGTGGGGCCCAGCCTTCTGCAAAACACTTACATCCTGATCTCCTCAAGCATCTGTGGAGACAACAAATGGGTAGCAGATATATACATCCATGTCCACATAGGCAGTGTCATCCTTGTGATTACAGAATACTCATAAAATTATAGCAGTAAGAAAAGGGATGGCTTTATCTGAGCAAGTGTGGAGGTGGGTCTGACAGCCCTGCTGGGAATCGGTGCTCCAAGGCAGATGCTCGTAGCAATAAAAAGCAAGGCCTCACCTGTCTGGTGCTGTTCCAGGAGCAGATGTTCATCTTAAACAATTCCTCCCACATCTCTGCCTATCTTCTTTCTCAGATGACTCCTCTGTTTCACAGGCCACCTCCTGGGCCCTGTTTTCTTGCTGAGCAAAGTTCAGCCTTCTCCGTGGTATGTATTCATGCCTAAGGTGCGCACAGAGTCTGGACTGAAAGTGGCTGGAGAAGTCTCAAGGAGAATTTCCTTAGGCAGAGGAAGCCAGGGGGTTAAACAGCTTCACACAAAGCTTTCAGTTTTGATGTTTCTGAACAGAACATATCAGATCAGTCTTACTTGGAAGAAAATGCGCTGACTTTCCATTTCAGAATGATCATGGTGCAATTAAAAAGCATACACGAACTTCCAGTTAGCACATGGCAATGGAATGTGCCTGTTAACTGCCCATTCCTTTATTTCTAGTAAATCCTAGTTTGAGGCTTAAGCTCTGCAAAGTTAGGTTAATGCTTCAGGAGGGGGTCATTCTGGAACTATGCAGTCTCCTACAAAACAGAGTGGGTCTCGTCCTGCCCAGAAGTTCTCTCCCTGCCAGCACTGCTCCTTGGTGCTGAAGCTCTGAGATTCATGCACAGAGCTGGTGTGACTGCTCTTTGCCTTCAGTGGAGCTACTCGGTGAGTTCAGGGCTCCCCGTGGCTGTGGACACTCAGAGACAGAGTCCCCACTCACAACAGCCCTGTCCACATCAGCTTTGGAGCAGGGAGGAACAGAGTTGATGTGCTGTGCAGAGATCAGCATCAGAGGAAGGAAAAGATCCATGACTCCTTGCTCTGTTTGTTTCTTTATGTTGTGGTGCCTCGAGGTGCTGGGCTTGGGCAACTGGGGCATCAGGTTTGGCCACTGACCTCAGCAATTGCCAAGGCTGCAGATTCTGAAAGGAATCAGTGGCTGAGCTGGACTGTGTTTCTCAATTCCTGCTGGATCTGAAAAGATGCCAGAGCAAAGGCAGCCTGAGAAATATCCCCAAGGAGAAGGACATGTTGACACTTGGAGAGCTACTGGGACCATTGATACAGTAGTCTGGAGGCAGTGGTCTCCAGAGACCCTGGCTTTGCCTCCACTGGAGCAAATTGGGATGTTGCTTTATGTTACAGTGTCTAAGTCTTTTAGCTTGTCCTGCACTGAATTTCTGTAGCAGAGCAGCCTGCCCTTCTGGAAGGTTATAAAAGGCTTTTTGTTTAACCCCATGACACATATAAATCCTCCCATACTGTCCACCAAGGAATCTGTGCAGACTGATTTGCAGCCAGGCAGGACAAACTCAAGTCTCTTGGTTACTTCTTCCAAAATCACTCCTCACCCCAGATAGCGTGTAAGCCATAGTTCACAGATATTTCAAAAGCTTTCGCTAACTACTCTGCCCTGGGTTAGTACCCAGGGTCCCAGAGCTAGACATCTTTCAATGCCTGTCTCCATCCTGAGGACAGAGGTTTTTGGCTTTTTCCTCTCTGCTCCTCCTTTGGGCAGTTGCTGAAGGGAAGTGGGGAGCAGTGACCAGGACCAGAGGCAGAGCAACCGTCAGATAAACAGAAAGGTTTGGAGGCAGAAGCAGAACAAATGGAAGGGAGGATGGTTCAAAATACAAGGGGAGAAGAGGTGTGAGCACCCCATGGACAGAGGGAGGGAGGGCACTGCCATTCCACCATGTCGTGTGCAGACCTTAGAGTGTCAGTTCTCAGAGTGATGTAGCACAATTCCTAATGTATGCGTGTCACTTTTGTAAGTTGTCTCCTACCCTCACTATTTTCAGTGTTCCTTGATTTTTGGAGACTGTTGTAAATAAAAAGATTTTGACATTCGCATGTTTGGATCCCTCACTCATCACCACATTACTGTTCGTGTACATATACTGACAGCCAGTGTGGCACTGACAGAATCTGTGTTGTGTAAGGAATGCAGTGGGGAGGAGGCCACAGAACCAGTTCCTAACATGCACAGGATTGTCTGCTCCTACTGCTGAAATCGGGCCTCTTGAAGCCAACTTAGCACATCCAGAAGAGCTGGCAATCTGGAAAAGGCAGTGCAGGAACCTACACAGGTCTGCAAGAGGAGTTATGCGAGAGCTGTGGACCGCAGAGGACGCACAGGTTGCCCTTCCCAGGACTGTAGGACCACCTGGCAGTGGTGAGTGCCCAGGGCTGCCAAACATGGGAATGAGGGCACAGGAATGGGGAGAGATGGGCAGGGTTTCCACAGCTTTTCAGAAAACAGCTGCTGGACTGAGGATGGGTTTGGGACGGGGAAGGGGCTCGGAGGAGGAATTACACAGGGTAACAGCTGCTTGGTATTCATTTCAAGCTCGTAGAGGAGGGAAGGAATTGTGTTTCCACCTGAGGGAGCCTGTCCACACGGGCTGCTGGCTCAGCCTGTGCTAATGCTGACAGTTCACACTCCAAAACCTGCTGCCTGCCATTAGCAGAGCCCCATCCCTCCTTCCAAGTGAGTGAGTCTGGTGTGAAGTCTTCATCACACACGGAATTCCCCCATGTCTCCTGTCAGTCTCTGGCACAGCGAGGTCTCCAGTACCTCTACACCAGCATTTGGGGGCTCTGCCTGTGTTCCTTGTGCACCTTCTCCCACAAGCTCCTTCCCACCCCAAAACCACCCCCCAATTCTGGGGCTTTAAAAGGGAAAAGCCTCCTTCTCTCTGAAAAACTGTCAGATGCTGATGTTGTACCTGTGTCACCCGCCTGTCCCAGGGAGGCTTTTTGAGAAGCTGGAGGGGTAAGCTGAGCTCGCTAGTGCCCCTTACTTTGAGAGGAAGCTGCTAAAGGGGCTGGAATGGGTCCGGGGTAGGGGGCGGCTTTCTATCTTTTCATAAAGGGGCGGGGGGCTGCGTGTTCCCGCCTTTTCATGAGCGGGTAGGAGGGTGCATGTGCTGCCGTTGCCTTATCAGGCCGCATGTAAGGCTGCTTCCGACGGGACACGGCTTGGTGCCAGCCCAAAGAGTGGTTACCTGTGCCGGGGTCGGTGCCCTCAGGACCATCCCTTGGCGCTCAGTGCCAGCCTGGGTCGCTTTCCTGTCCCCTTCCCTCCCTTAGCACCGTTCTCCGCCCCTCCACTGCAGGTGGCTTAGCACAGAAATAGGGAGCTTTTAAACTTTACCCTTGCCTGACTCAGTCACGCTGATGGGAAAAAAAAATAGTATTTTGGGGATTTTTTTATTAGCTTTTACTCCTTGGTGTTTTTCTCCCCCATGCTGTGCTCGCCACCACTTCCCCCGCCCTCTCTGAGACAGTGCCTAGGGGGCATTGCCCGCCGTTGAGTTTGGCCCCCGGCTGGTTCCTGAGAGCTGCACATGGCTCATTATCCTTTTCTGAGTAGCTCGGGCACAGCCTTCCCCCTCTGACAACTGACAGAGGGCAGTCAAAGAGGATGACTCACCCTCTTCCCCAATAATTTGTCACCCTGCAAGTGACACATCTTAGTGGCTCTTCCAAGATTTCTGGCTGCTCTGTGGGGAGCGAGCTGTGCCTCTGGGATGCTCTTTTTTTATCCTCATGGCCGTTTATTCCATTATTACGTGCACCCCAACCCCTGAGGATGGTGATGAGCAAAAGCCAGAGAGGCTGGGTGCCAGGCTTTCCTTCAGCCAAGTGCAGGAGCTGAAGTGAGCCCAAAGCAATGGGAACTCGGAAGGTTTGTGGATCGCGTTTTTGTAAGTGCTGCCCCACGATGCCTATTTCTTGTTACCTTTTTTTTTCTCTCTCAAGTTAGAGCAAGTTTATTGAATGCAGTGTGCAACAAGCAGTAGGCAGGGCCAGGAAGCCTTGTAGCATCCTGATGGGTGTTCTGATATGGAGAAAAGCAGTGAAGGAGCTGAATAAGGCCTGAAGTGTCTTGAGCTGGGGTGAAAAATATTGCCAAAGATTTGATTTCAAACCCAGACCCGAAGCAGAGAAGATATTTTGCCAGGTGGGGTTGTCCGTGGATTAATCTGACAGCAAAGGGCAGCCTTGGCTGGGCCGGAAGGCAGCAGCTAGCAAACAGCTCGCGGTGGGATGTGGAGGATAGTGAATTAAATTACAAATACAGAACATTTCTACCTGCCTAAATCACAACCTATCTTGAACATTAGAAGTTCTGCTTGTGGAAATGGAGGTTGAGAGGCAACACCAAGGGATGAATTTGGGTAGGAAGGAGGTATGGGTAGGTCCTGTGTGTGGACTAGCCAAGAAAAGGGGTATGTCTGAGAGGAAGGGTTGTGGTGCTCCTGCTTTGGGTAGCCCATCTGAGAGCATGTGGGCAGGGAGGATAGGTCATATTAAAAGGAATAAGAAGGAGGTGTCTTTACAAACAAACTGCGGGCCTGCTGGTAGATAAAGCCAGATACTGAGAGGTGAAAGAAGCAATGGGAGGAACCGTAGATTCCATAGGAATTCCACTAAATTGGCACAGACTGTTACTCACCCAAGGCCGTGCTAAATCCCTGGATTTAGAGAAAAAGAACAGGGACACAAGGAGAAGAATGCGGGTGGGTATACATTAGAAAGGGGGACCTCTCAAGTGCCTCAGCCAGTGGGGAAAGAGAGAGGGAAACGCGGCCGGGAAATGAGAATAAAAAGGAGGCTGCGTCCTCTAACAATTTGAGAGACCCCATGGGAAATGCCCATGACCTCTCCCTTTATTCCAATAAAGTTACAGGACTCCTCTGTCTCCTTTTTGGACATAAACCTCTAGTGTTTGTGGATTAATTTTCCTGACAATATCCTTTTCCAGTAGCAGATGTGTCAGTCTTGGAGTCCCCAGGGTGAGGGTGGGTGTGAGGACATCCAGTTGCTGAAGGGCTGAGCTAAAATATGGCACTGAGAGCATTGTGGTTTGGCTAGTTTTGGCTTATGTTCTGTGCTATGCTCATCTTAGGCTACAGGTGTGTCAGGAAAATTAATCCACAAACACCAGAG
>VZTA01014680.1:65703-76795 GCA_013398855.1 Mohoua ochrocephala
CAATTTAGTGGAATTCCTATGGAATCTACGGTTCCTCCCATTGCTTCTTTCACCTCTCAGTATCTGGCTTTATCTACCAGCAGGCCCGCAGTTTGTTTGTAAAGACACCTCCTTCTCATTCCTTTCAGGTGTGAGCACTAATGTCTCATTTTCTGACACAAAGGAGCTCTGCAGCCTCGCTGGAGTGTGATGGGTGTTAAGTGATTAAGAAGCTCCCATGTGAATTGACGTGATCTGAAATGATTTCTCTAAACAGAGAGTGAAGATATGGAAGGACTGGGACCCTTTACAACCTGGGGCAGGGCAGACTCAGGGTGGGCTTTTCAAACAGCTGTGCAGAGGTGTCTTTTTTGGGGTTTTTTGTTAAACTTTAGTGACCTTTTCAGTTGAATCTCTTGGTGCTGAACGGTAATTACAAGGTGACTACCAGGGAAGAGAATCTACAAGGGTGACTGCATGTGTGTGCTAGGGCTTTTAATCCTTTCTAGCTGGTAGCCTCTGTCCTGCTGAGTTTCCTAGGGCTGTGCTGTGTTGGACAGAATCTTATGAAGAGGCAATAGGAACTTGTGTATTCTCTCTTGAACCCGTTCCCAAATCCACTGGCTAGCTTGTGCAGGTTCCTGGGAGCCTTTCCTAAGGTGCATGGGCTGGGCTTCCCCTGTGCTTTTTTGCAGACTAACAAGGGAGTTGATTAAGCAGCCAGTGATTAAGCTATTTGCTCGCAAATGGTTGTCTGAGGCTGGACCCAAGTTTGTTGTCTTAGTGTTGAGCGCTGCCTGTGAGATTGGTCCCATGCTATGGGCAGCCGTGAGAGCTAAGGTATGGCCCTTGGTGGCATTCAAGAATGTGATGAGTTTGCTGCCGTGGGGCTGTTTTTGCTTCGCTTCATGGAGTTTGTGTTTGATGGACAAGATAGTTTTGTCACTAGAGAGTGAGCAGGGGCGGTTAATCTACTTCAGTGCCACCTGGACTCGTGGTCATTTCCTGAATGAGATGCAGCCCAACAAATACTGCCTGTGGGATTTTCTTTCCAGCTCTTTGTTTGGAGAGGGGAAAGTTTCTCACAAGAGAAATTCCTTCTTAAACTGCCAGACTGCTCAAGGGAAGGTAGTGTAGATGTGCTGCTTTGGTCATATTTGCTGCCTTAACCTGTTTTGTCTTTAGACTCAGTCTCTGTCCTCTGGCACTGAGACACAGCACTGCCTGAAACAGTCTGGGGGTCTGACTGAACTCTGTGAAAGCTAGACCAGCTTTTTATAGCACTTGCAAGTACTATTGAGCTAGCTCTGGATAGTGCCCCACCGTGTGGGGTGTCTTTGGGGGTGAATTGCTCCTGATGACAGTTTTTAAGGTTGGCTGCAGAGGCTAGTGGCTGATTTTTTTATTTTTGTTTTAAGCTCTTGCAGTTTTCCTGAAGGTTCTAGTTTGTCAGAGACATAGGTGTGAATAAACAGCAGACCTGTCCCCTGCCCTGTATATTCATGTAACTCTTAAAGGAGCTGCTATAAGGGAGCCAAGGGCTGTTGTGAATGCCTGGAATGACAGTGACGATAAATCATATCTTGCCAGTGCTTTGTGTCTGTTTGTCTTTGAGCTTCATTTTTCCTGATGTAAAAATGGAAGTGACATCTGCGTCTAATGCGTGAGGCTGTGACCTCAGTGAAATCTGATGATGGATGCTGCCAGAAAGCCTTCATGCACTATCTAAGGCTGCTCTACCCTTGCTCAGCTGGCTGTTGTGCAGGCACCTTAACCATGTCCCAGGGCTCTTTTCACTAGCTGGGAATATGGAAACGCTGCTGTTTCCTTGGGGGCTGGCTTACACTGGCCACAGTAGAGTTTATGTGGGGAGAGGAAGCATGCTCTCAACTGCCCCACTGTGTGTTTAGGCATTTACTGTGGTGACAGCAAATCACCCTCCAGTATGCAGTCATCATCTTCCAGCTGCTGTTAAAGGCTCAGGTTTGCTGGGCCTTTGCTGCTCTGGAGCTTTAGGGCTGAGCAGTCTGTGCAGCTGGTAATAACTCTGAGAGAAGAGCATGGCCTAGCACTGGAAAGCACAGAGGGCACTAGATCAGAGACATCCAACTAAGCATTAATTTTGTCCTCCACAGGTTATCATTGTGTACTACTGGAGAAGTCTGCCAGTGCTCTCCCAGAAAATTTTCTCTCTGCTGTCTGTTTTGCTGAGGCCATTTCTAATAAAGGTAACTACAGAAAATCAGATTCAGCTTGCTCCCAAAGCACGGAGACAAGTAAGTTTTTTCCTCCAGCACTGCTACTCTGAGCCCATTCCTCCAAGTTCAGAAACCTGCCTTACCCACCTGACCTTGATAACAAACTATCTGCTCATGTGGCAGCTGGACTTTGGGGACACTCTGGGATGGTAACCGTGCTGTGGCAGCTCCCAGCAGGGTTAACTGGGTGTGGAGGCACATGTGGGACAGAGCTGGGATGGGCTGGCAGGCAGAGCCATGCTCCCTGTGCTGTGTTTGAAGGGCGTCAGTGGTTGCAGCGCTGGCTGGGGCTGGGAGCTGCTCCAGGAACCTGGCTGGGGAAGGCTAGTGGTGACCAGCTGCTAACCTCATGTGCACTTGCAGCCTGCTGTCCCATTTATTAGCAGCTAAAACATGCTGTCTCTGCTCCAAATGGAGTGTTTACAGCATTGACACGAACAGCTGTCCCAGTCAGCCAGATCATAACAAATGGGAGATGTGGCCGGAGTGTTATTTTGCTGCAAGGGGGCAATACATCTTATTACTAAACAGTGAAGGTCATGATGGATGGTGACGAGTCAGAGACAGTCATAGGGCTGTCTTGCTTGATGATCGCACTGAAAAATAAACATAAAACCAAAGATGTTTCCAGGGAGCTAGGCAAGGCCTTGCATTGTACCTGGGAAGAGACAACACTGAGGTTCTCTGGTGTCTTACTGGCAACAGCCTTTGCATCAGGCTATTGGTTATGCTACCTCCTCTCCAGGAAGGATGTGTTAGCTGGGAAAGAAAATTTGGGGAAGAGAGAGGAGGAGTTGCTGGTCAAAAGCCTCTTCTTCCCTGGGAACATTGCAGAGGTGTTGTCCTTGGTAATGTCTGATTATAAGACGGTGTGGGCTGAACTGTGCTGTTTTGACCCAGCCTGAAGCAGGTGTTATTTTGGGAGCTTATAGCTCGAATTCAGGGCGAGGGGGGACTGGGAACAAGGTACTACAGGAGGCCGTGGAGGGAAATTATGATTTCTGTAGGGAAAAGGTCCTCCTGAGGGCCAAGCATATCATCCTGCTGCTTCGAGTGACTTGCGTGGAGGACTGTAAGCCACAGCCTCTCTGAGCAGAAAGCTAGAGCAAATGAAAGGCTTGTTTAATGCCAGCACAAAATTGGAGGAAACATGTTTGATGGAAAGGAGGTGAGTTAGTCTGATCAGCCACCTCTGCATCTGTACAGCTGCAGCAGCAAAGCTCGATCCTGTGCAGGTATGTTACCTACAACTCAATCACCGCTGAGACACTGATGGGTTCTTGGATCCAGCTCTGGATCTGGAACGAGCTGCAGATGGAGGAGTGTGAGCTGGCTAATGATGGTGTGTGACTCACTGATCTCTCTGGTACCTTCACCCACGCACCCTTCCCCTCCTGTTTCCAAGAGCAGTCAGTACAAGGACTGCTGGATTTTCTTATTGGCTCTCACCCGCCCTAAGGGTGTTTTCTTTCAAATGAGAACTTTGACATGATCAGAACAGGTGGTGCTGTGATTTCACACCAGAATAAATACATTCAGAGCACAAGTGGGACATGCAGAACAGCCCCATACCAACCAGCGTCTCCTCTGTTTGGGCAGTTGTGGCAGAGGGGGCCTGGCAGCAGTGAGGGCTGGTGTGGGTATGCAAGTGGCACGGGCAGTGTTGGGAAAACAATTAAAGCTCGTTTACACTACTGGCATATCAGCAGGCAAGAATTCTTCCAGCTGGATTGGTTTCACCAAAGGACTGGGCAATAGGTCCAGTATTCATCTGGCAGCGTTTCTTTGAGCACTCTTGCATTCATCATCTGCCCTGCCGGTGCATGGCAGGGATTTGCTGGGGGAGAGCAGCAGAGGGGCTTGGCTATCCCTGCAGAAAGGTATTCCCAGCGTTGCACTTTGCAGCAGAAGCTGTGGCAATGAATGGCAGTGGAGGAGGGATGAGCTCTCGACTGGAAGCTATGAAAGCAAACAACAAAGCAGCTCTGTTTTGGTGTGTTTGTGGAGTAGATGAAGGACAGGGAAGCTTTTAAAAATCCCACTCCTCTTTTTGCCCAACACATTCTCCTGGCTCTATATTTATATTTAGTATCTATTTAGCAGAGAGGAGGGGACGGCTGTCTGGGAAGGGCATTTGTTAAGAGAGGATGGGTTTGTAATCCAGACAGATTCAGACTAACTTAAATAGAGCATTAAGGGAAGAGAGAAGCTTTGAGATTGCAGCTTTCTATTTTGGCAAAAAAAAAGGAGCTTTCTGTGCATGCCAGCTGCTGCTGGAGTGCAGGGGTGGTTGGTCCCTGCACAGAGAAGCTTTCATTTATGTGCACACAAGCACTCCTGAGGGCATCTCTGCTAGTTGGGGGAATTTCTGGATCAAGTCTTAAAAAGGTCAGGAAGCGAGGGAGTAGAGCTGGCTAACCATGCCTTGTGTGTGTGCACCATGGTGGAACAAGCAGTAATATTGCCAGCTTTGGGGCTCACCTGCCTTTCTCCAGACACAGCTGAAAGCAGACTAGCCCGATGACCTGCAAGTCACTGCAGGACGTATCTGGGAAAGATCTTGTGGCTTTGTCTTTCTTCCCAGTGGAAATTGGGGCTTTGAAGCACTGCTGAGCAGTGCCTCTCCCTGCTGCCTGCCTGTCTTCTAGGCTGGCTCTGCCGAGCTCCCATTACCTTGCTCCTGTACTGTCTTTTCCCTTAAAATCATAATGAAATTGGAAAGCCCAGTGCTGAAAGATTTCCTGAACATCAGACAGTAGCTGAAATCATTATACTTCCTTTTTTTTTCTTCTTGTCAAGGTCGTGGTGCATCTGGAGATTTTATTTCTGACTGTTCAGTAATGATGAGTACTGGGACCAAGAAACTCATCTGCACTAGATCTGTGCCCAGGGATTGTCCGGGCGCAGGCTGCAGGTTCCTCGGGTGCATTTGCTCTTTGGGTCAGTCAAACCCCGAATTCTTTGCATTTGTGTTTTTGTCGGTAAATATCAATATTTGAAAATTGCAGTCATGTTACCTGGTCACCATGGAGTAGAGAAATTACATGGACTTGACTTCTGTGAGTGGCTGTGGATGGTGTGTGAGCAATTCCCAAGCAGCTGTCTGGAGTAGGAGGGAAATTCAGGACCTGTGGTATGGCATGAGACACCAAGAATACATATCCAGCAGGAGTGAGAGACTGAAATAGGAGTTAGGTGATGAGAAACTTAACTTCTGTGGACCTGTGTACATGATGTTACAGGAAAATAATCTGAAGAAGTCTCTGCACTCTCTTCTACTCTACTAGTAGTAGATAGGAAAAGTCAGTCTCTAATACCTCCGCATCAGCAAAGAAATCACAATGTGGTCCCAGGACACAGACTTTGACAATCATTTCCTGCAAATGCTTCGGCCAGGGAGTCTGTCGCTCAAATATTTGCTGAGAGATGGGTTCTTAGCTCAGTCTGTGCCAGGCTGAGTCCTTGCCAAGGAGGGATGAGGATGATGGAAGAGGTGACCTGGGCTGGTGTTGGTTTCTGCACTCAGAGGAATTTTGCTTCTGAAAAATGCAAATGTGGTTGGAAGCAATTTTGTTCAAGAACGTGAACAGACACTCAAAGGACCTTTTTCAATCTCCCCGTGACTTCTTCTCTAATTGCTAAGATGAATGCATAAACCCTTACACTGAAGTGTTCACAAGAGTTGGTTTACTCATTTTACTCTTCTTCTTGGCATAAAAGTTGTCTTATTAAGCAGGTCTTAATATTTGCTCACCAAGAGACGTGGATTATAAAGCTTTAGAAATAACTTGCATCTGGAAAAGCCAATTAAAAAACCAAAAATTCTGATGTCATATTCTCATAAATTAACAATTTGTAGATAATTTACAGTGCTCATGTCATTAGGCAAATGGACTTTAAATTGATTTCAAATTAGCGGGCTAATGATTTCCCACAGGTACCTTTTCAAGGGGCAGCATATGCAAGATGTTTTTTCAGCAAAAGGGTAGGTGTGCAGGAGTACACTTGTGTCTCTGTAATTGAGGCAGTAATTGGAGTGGTGGTCACATTCAAGTGCAGTATTGATCTGCAAAAAAAGTGCTGACTGTCTCCATCACTGTAGCAAAAGGGGGGTAGGAAAGGCTCTGGGAAAGACTGCAGTCTTTGCATATTTCTTGTATCATAACTTTCTTTTGGTACACATTAACTCCAGGTGCAACATTAAGGTCGCAGATTGATTTGGTCTTTTTAAATAGCCTTGGAGTTCATAGTACTGTACTCATTTGAGTTCTTGTTATAGTTATAAGAGAGGAATGTGTCCCCAAATCAATTAAAACTGGGGTGATGATTGCATGGAGTCTGAGACCAACCTGAGGGGGAGGTGAAGTGGTCTTGCTGCCGCTGTGAGAGCTCAGGAGGCAGTCTTCAGTCTCTTGTCGCCACTCTTGTGTCATCTCTGTCTCTGTGATTTTTTACTCTTTGTTTTTCTTTTTCTGTCATTTCCCTGTGCCTGCAAATGTTGTGAATACTTTAAGGGACAGCCTGACTGGCTTGTGTATGTTGGCATGGGGAGTGCAGCTTGGAGCCCTGAGGTACCAGCAGAAGGTCGGTGATCGATAGCTCAGCTTGGTCAATGGTCAGTTGCCAGGAGGTCCAGACTGGTATCACATTGGAGCAGCTCCACTGCCTTGGTTAGCATTTCCGTAGCCTTCTGCTGGCATTAATAATTTGACGATCTGGGCTTTTTGTGTCACATCACCCTAATGCATGAGGCATAAGAAATGCTACTGAATTCCTCCTCTGGGAGGTGAGGAGCTATTGTCCTACCCCAGGCTGAGTAACTGCATCTGGGAGAGAGAGAGAGAGAGAGATGCCCAGCCAAGGTCATGGGAGGGACAAAGGGGCTTCCCTCCCATGGCTGTGGTGCAGCTTTCTACCAGCCCCACGTGTCTCAGGTGTGTTTGGAGGTGGGAGGTTGTGGAGGCAGGACAGTGCTGTGCAGAGAATACTGTCCAAACTGGCACCACCCTGAGCAATGACCCGCGAGTGTTGTTCCTCGATGCCACAAATGGGCAGGCTGAGTGCCTGCAGGATTACGTTTTGAGTGTGATAGACAATAACTTGTGAATTAAAAGGCCGTGGAAATGGATTTTGTTGGCAGCATTTGAGGAGTGCAGTCTCCAGTCTGTGGCTGGCTGTTTACACGAGCTATTGCTTCCAAGCTTTGCAAAATTAACCACCTCCTTGCATTAAAAATTTATTTTGGATGTAAAGATCAGAGTATTGAAACTTTGTGAGAATACCTCCCTCCCTGCACAATACACACCTCATTTAGATGTACCTTTCCTGTGAATGCCAGCTTATGATTCAAATCATTCAAGATAAAGCTACAATTACCTTCTATCAGTGCTCTTTAGGAAGTGGAAACATGCCCTTAAATAGTGGGTGATCCCTGTAAAGATGAAATTTATACCAATTGAGAAGTTATTGCATCTTTTAGCCTCACCTGTGCTTCCAGAGGTGTTGAAAAGAACCTAGAGAGAGAGATTTATGGGAAAGCATCTTTTCACAAGATGTTATTATGGATTGAAGGACACTGAAATTGTCATTTATTGCACAGAGCTACCTGTGTCAGTACGCAATTGAGCTCATAATTATAGCCTTTCATCTTATATAAACTCTTATATATGTTAATAAATTTTATCCAAACATTTTTTAATTCATTAGGTGTTCTCCTTGTATCTGCTGTGCCCTGGGGCTAAGAAACACTCTGCACTTGTTTTTTGTGTAAATTAGACCTTGAAGATGCACATAAATCTGTAGACATGCTTCTACCCTTTAAAAATGATGCCTTAAGATGCATATAATGAAGGGAGTAAGGATTTAAATCCCCATCTCTGTGGAATGCACTTTATTTTATTTTGTTTATATTTTGCAGGGAAGCAGATATAGCAGCACGTCTCACGATGAGTTGGGGAAGACATGGTGGAATGAGGGGTGGGAAACGTATGGGGAAGCGGGCTGATGGTGATAGTGGAGGCAAGCAGCAGCTTGAGGGTAAAGACAGAAAACCATGGCAGGGATGGGAGGGTAGCAAGAGAGGAGAAGGCTGGTGATAGGAAAGATGTGTGCTAATGTCTTTACAATCAATTCCATGGGTGAGGGTATGTGTGTTAATGTCTTTGAAATGAGTCCTAATGTCTCTACCAACTGCAAGCTGCAGGTTTGTTACAGAACCCAGACAGTTTGACTCCTAAAACAGACCAATGGATCTGCACAAGCCTGACTTTCTGAACTTTGGGCCGAAATGACATGTTTAAGGGGGGAATATGCGGCAGGTGGTTTGGGAAGGCTGTACCTTCCTAGTACCTCAGCCAGTGGGGAAAGGAAGAGGGCAACATGTGGCCAGGAGTTAGGATAAAAGGAGGCTGCGCCCTCCAAAACCTCGAGAGAGAGAAAACCCCGCGGGCGTGTGCCCCAGCGGACTCTCTCCCTTTACTTGAATAAAGCTGCAGGACTTCTCTGTCTCCTTTATGGACGCTGACTTTTCATTACGTGATTTTCCACACAAGATGGGGCCTCGTCCAGGATCCTTCCACCATCTGGGTCCGGCACATGGCAAGAGGAGCTGGAGGTGTGCCTCACCCAGTTGTTAGGTGACTAGCTCCCTTCGATGCTGGCTGGCACCAGGCGATTGATTGGGTTCCCGAGACTGTCCAGGAGACAGACGAGAGGCAGACCAGGGGGGTCCATGAAGAGTCTGCAGGAAAGGACCACTGGAAATCTCACCTGTAAGTACAATGGGAACTTCGGGGAGTAAAACATGGCAGGACACCCAGAGAAGGCTGTAAAGGAAAGTTGAAAAAGGGTCTCAATTATAGGGATGACAATCTCAAAATACCTCCAAAGGGTCCTTTGGGAGAATGTTGAGATGGTTCGCACATTCTCCCAGAGCAGTTAAGGACATGGATACCCAGAGGGGACAATAAGGGGAGCCGAGAAGGGGTCTCGGCAACAGGGGACAGATGGTGTTGGTTTGGGAAAGGATTGGTTGAAGGGGAGTGTGGAGGAATATAGTTAAGGCAAATAGCAACGGGAGACTATGTGATAAGGAAAGAAAAGAGTAACAGTGAGGATTGGGATGTTCTCCGCCTTATCTTCAAAATCTGCAGCCTAATACAGAGCCACCTGCAGCTCCTTTGTATTCCCAGCTCCCAGGATAGGGAAAACAGGGAACTATTGTTCCTACACTCCCCACCCCTCCCCAGGTCATTACGGAGCCAGGGTGGGTTTGTCCGCTTACTACTCAGGACTTACGAGGGTTCCTCTATGGTGAGGAGTGCCGAGGCCAGGTGCGAAAGTGCAGGACCGGTGGCACGGGCTGGGAATCTGTGGGGGAGGTGTGGGACCAAGTCGAGGCTGTAGGGGTGCTGTGGACTCAGCGCTGGGGAGTGCCTGACCCTGTCACAACCGCAGGCAGGGGCGGCAGTGGACCCCAGGCCCCCATGAAGCTGGCAAGACAGCCCATCCACCTGCTCGTCCCTGTGGCGCTGCCGGCCATGGCTGCCCGCCGAGCTGCGTCAGCACCTGATGCTTTACAGAGCTTGTGGTGCTGGGAGAGCGGCCCAGGGGCCTGGACAGGTGTGCGGGGGGGGGTGTGCTTCTGGACACTGCAGCAGGACAGGGACCAGCTTTGGTGTACGGTGTAAGATACAGGGACCGGCTTTGGTGTACGGTGTAAGGTACAATTTGTCACCAAAGCTTGGCCTGATACGAGAAGGGATTTTGTTTGGGTCACCAAGGAGGTGAGTGCTTTTTCAGAAAGTTCGGTGGCTGTGGGACAGTGAGAGCCCACAAGCAGTGGGAGCAGGGGCTGGAGAGGTGGCAGAGTGGGCCCTTGTAGGAGTTGGTTAGAAAGGCACATCAGGTATATGTAAGGAGAGATGGGGAAAAGGTAAAGGCAAGGATAATGGCACAGTTTTTACAACCCCCGACAGTGAAAAAGTGTAGGGAGCCCCAGGACCAAAGGGAAGGGGGCGGCCACCAGGACAGCAATTGGGAAGGAATCAATGTGCCATTTGTAAAAAAAAGAGAACATTAGAAATGGATTGTTAAGGGTGTCAGGATCTCCTATTGTACTGGGGCTCACCCCACTGAAACCCTTCATAACATGCAGGGTGGGTCTGGATCAAGAAGTGTGTTTCCTAGTAAACACGGGAGCCTCTCTGTCTAATTTGAATTTTATGCCAAAGGGTAGACAATTGCCCAAGTCTTCTTTTGATAAGTGGAAAGATGAGCAGGTGCATTTTATTCAACCACTACTGGTGAATGTGGGAGATGGTTTGAAAAGCCTAAGTTCCTGTTTGTTCCTAGTTGTGATTGTTGATTGCTAGGAGGGGATTTGATGACTGAGTTAGGAAGGCCGGTTAGTGTTGTGAGGGGTGATGGGAGGCTAGCACTGTTGTGCTGATAAAGCTTATTCTAAAGCGAACCCAGAAGTGTGGGTAGTCCCAGGGGAATGTGAAAAGCTGGATATGGAGCTTCTCCAAATTACTCTGAGGCAACCAGGACCAGTAGTGTCTAAAAAGCACTGCCCTCTTTCAAGGGAGGGAAGGAAGGGGTTGCAGCTTGTTGCTGAGTCCCTGCTAAAGCCAGGTCTTTTGGAGCCATGTATGTCTCCCTACAACACTCCTATCCTGCCNTAAAAAGCACTGCCCTCTTTCAAGGGAGGGAAGGAAGGGGTTGCAGCTTGTTGCTGAGTCCCTGCTAAAGCCAGGTCTTTTGGAGCCATGTATGTCTCCCTACAACACTCCTATCCTGCCAGCTACCAAATCAGATCGAACCTACAGAATAGTGCAGGACCTAAGAATAATAAA
>VZTA01014685.1:0-20804 GCA_013398855.1 Mohoua ochrocephala
CTTAAGAAAACATATAAGGAAAATAAAAGAAGAGAAAGTAAGGGTGAGAGTAGAGGAAAAATACCACCGGCTATGAATCCAGAGACAAACTTGATTGTTGCAATGTAGATGTCAAAGGCTGAAGTCTTCATCCATTGNGGTGTGGGGAGAGAGCTCCAAACACTAAGTTCAATGGGTCAATGTTTAGGTTGAGCTGGGAATGCTCAGGTACCTCCCATGAGGGGGAGTTTTAAGCTGATGCAGCAATGTGGATTATGCACAGTCCTCTGGTGGAAGGCCCCAGAAATGAGTCTGGGGATGTTTCGGGGGTTTTTGATGGTTTATGACCAACAAAGACATGACAGCTGTTTCTCACGCCTGTGTAGTTGTGCCAGTTGTGCCTTATCAGAAGGGATGAATACTTTCAAGATGATGTGTGAATGTTTCGATATCTCCCCTGGTGGGGAAGGAGGGGTAGTTTAACACCTTGGCCTTATCGGGAAGGAGGACATTGGTATGCTAAAAAGCATTGTCCCACCTCGAAGGATCTGCCTTTTCACTTATCTGGCTCACAACCCAGATTGCTGCTAAACAAAGGCTGGTTTGTTGTGGTCATCCCTCTCTGCCCCTGGGCTGTTCTTCTGCAGGTCAGAGATGTGGACACCCCCCACCCAAAACCTCTCCTCCTTCCCTTCAGTTGTGGGGGTGCAAACCTGGCCTCAGCAAAACACCTGCTCCTTTTGCAAATGGCTGATTGTTTGAGTCATTAACCATTACCATTTCAGTCTCTCACAACAGCTTGGGCTGTGCCCCTTGGTACAGGTTAGTTCTAGTCTTCTAAGTGAAACCTCTGGGTTCCTACAGAGAATGGACAGCTGAGATTGTTCTTAAGTCAAAAGACAGAGTAATGATGGAGGAAAGTCTACACTATACCAGAATTGCAGTCAAAAGGAGTGAAAACATTGTTCTGTGCATGCAAACCAAGTCTGCAAGAGCAAGACTTCCCCATGCCACGTGCAATCTGCCAAGTCCAGGGACAAGGAGGTTCTGGAAGAAGATAGCTGGGGGTTTTTTGACTTCTCAATATAACTTTTCTGAAGTAAATTTTATTCCTCACATAAGAGATTCTGATTTGATCACGCACTCTACTTGTATTAAAGTCACCTAAGTAAAAAAGGAGAAGAGATTTTATAAGTGAACTGACTGTATGCATTTAATATAATGTAAAGATACCATCAAGGGTCAATGTTGTTTGAACAAAAGAGAACCATCTTACTTTTTAACTGAAGGAGATTGGTTTATATGGAAACAAGATATTGCTGGAAATGTTGGTACTTAAAATAAAATGGAAAACAAAGATTTGCTGTGTTTATGCAATATGTTGACACAGAAACAAAGCACACTCTCCTGCAAAACGATATTTTATTAATAATATTAACTAATATAGTTGAATTGATTATTCCTCGTGTGAGCCTATGAAACTCAGGACTGCAGTGTTTATGGTCTTTAATTTCAATAAAAATCTCTTTCATTCAAACAATGAATGAAATAAAAACCCAGATCTGGACTAAAATGGTGAACTTCTTGCTGGTGGTGATATTGAATTTTGTATGACCATAGAGAAATTATCACGGATTTCTCTGCCATTCCTTTCTTTCTGTAAGACTCCCTACACAGTCTCATAGGGACATTGACAGTTCATGAGATGTCCTCATTCTGCTATTATGCATTGTAGCTGTGTGAAAGGTAATTAAGAACCAATAGGGATCACTACTGATCTTTCTTGTACGAAAGCTACAGATGCATGCAGAGGGACTGTTACCTGACTGAAGTGCACGTGGTGGGGAAGGGCTCATGGGCATGGTTTGCACCCCCTTACGTGCTGCAACGTTTTGAAAATGAAGAAAAAGTAGGAAGTCAGATACTCTTAGAGATAGTTTTACAGCCTCCCAACCCTATTTGTATCATAGCCGACTGAATGTGTGTATACTTGCCTTAGTAGAGCAATATCTCATGCCCAGTTGTCAGGATACTGTTGTTCTTTTATAGCTTATGATGTGTCACATAAATGCGTTTATTAGGATTATGTACCAAATTCTGATATTAAATAACAACAATAATAACATTAACAATAATAGTATTATTGGAATTGCAATGAGTTAGTGGACTTCTGGAACACCAAAATTTCATTTTTGTCAATGGCATGAGGAGCTGTATCAGCTACCCCACGTTGCCAGATAACATTCCTGAAATCTGGTCCCTGTAGACCATCTCTAAACTTACAGCATGATACTTTACACTGAGTGACCTTGAAGTTCCTTTATAAGCACTAATTCAGTCACTGCTTGGCAATGGCTGTGGGCCCAGGTTTGAAGTGAAAACACTAAAACTAATGTGCTTTTCACAGTAAAGGGAAATATGACCAGTTTTGACAGTCCAAGAAGAATGATACAGGCTTGCTATGTCGTTATAAATCCTGAAAATAGTGAGGTTGACTAGCCATTTGAAGACACCCAAGATGGCCTGTCTTATTAGGGAACGGGGAATTAAGGTTTAGTAGATTGTGTACCAGGCAAATGAGCTCAACGCTTCTCTAGCTGTGGATTTAGTGGCTCCAATTTGTACTGTTTCAGGATCTGTTTGCCATATTGTTTCATTCTAAGGATGGTCTTCAGTGGCTTTTAGAAATGTTTTTCTGTTCTGTACAAAGCCTGTGAATAATTTCAATAAATTATTTCAGGAGACAATTTTGGAGCTGACCATGAATTCAAAGCAAAAGTCTAGGCTGGAGTAAACACTTTAGTCCCAACTTGCTCAAATCTGGACTATGATGAAACCATGGAAGATGCCACAGTTGCATAGACATGACAACTTGAAATTTCACCAACTGAAATCAGTCTACCTGATACATCAGCTTCAGTACTGGGCTCTAGGTTGTTCTGACATTTTGGAGTTTAGACACATTGGAGACAAAGTGAACGCAAAACTTGGGAAATGTGATTTTAAAATTGCAAAATGATGAAATAGATTTTAGACTACTTATAATGTTTGAAATTACTGTTACATTTAATAAATATGACCCATTTTTTTCTAAATATCTTATATTTGTTTTAATAAACAGTCATTACTAAGTGCATCTTGTTAAAATTTTTTCACTCAAGTCATCTTGCAAATGTCATCCTGAATCATTTTATTTGATGGAGATCATAATCTATATTTCTTACCTGCAGAATTACCACGTATCTTTTGAAGTAGTCTCCTTATTTTATATTCTAGGAATACTTCATGCAGTTTTCTGTAGATAAGAGTCATTCTAGAAAGATTTGTGTGAATGTAACCCCCACAAAAATTAGATAAGCTCCATACCATCTCTTTTACTTGACAGATGCTGGGTGCCTGGTTTTCAGCAAGACTAAGACTCACTATTTTTCCTCTCTGATTTCTGATGTACAGTGCTGATGAAGTCCCAGAATCCTGAAGCAGCAAATGACACAGTAAATCAGGTATCCAGGTAATACTAAAGTCTCTGCATGACATTCTCTCATTCACAGTGTTACCTTTTCAGACTTGATTTTTGAGCAGGGAACACATATTGCCAAAAATATGTGCTATCTAATGAGAGGTTTTTAAGTGTAGAGGTCCTGGTTCTGCAATTTCTCTATGGGTAGATGACCATGTAGAGTGCCAGTGGCACATCTAAGGCTGTCTATGCAGAGAATCCAACTGTGTGGGCATGTTGCAGGAATGTGGCCACATGATGATGTAAAATCATTCACAGAACTCCCATTGAAGTTCATGTCAGACTTAGGGCACTGAGCCATGTGGTCCTCAAGTGCAAAACTTTGAAGTCAAAATAGTTTCAGTTTATTCCTTGTCACTGACCTTTACATTTTTTTCATTAAAAAAGAACTAAAGTGCAATCTTACCATGGTATTGCAACCAGTAGTTCTTAAAAAATTGTGTTTATTCTGCTACTACTACTTTTTCATATAAGTTCTAAATTTTGATTTCTGTTCTCTGCCAAGAGCTTTATCCCTTGGGAAATACTAGTCAAATGCAAATGATCTACCAGATTTATCATCTTTCTTAACAGAAGTGCAGTGTGTACTTATGAATAGTGTATCAGAGAGCTGGGAGAATGCCTTTATTTAATTATTTGAGTGATTAAAATCTGACTGACATTTTTGATTGATTTTCTACTCCTCTGCACATATAAAAGCAGAGTGAAAAATAAGGCCTTGATATTCATCAGTATCTATGATATTTAGCATTAATACTTGCAAGAATTACTTTGATATCAACTTAATATGCTTTCCAGACACACGTATAGACCATCATAGATTTTATCAAAAAGCAATTGCCATCATAATGGTAAATGCTTCTTCTTCATTGTCAGAAGCTTTGAAGACTGCTTATCACCTTTAACAACGTATCAGCAATGTTTTAAAATCCAAACAACTGATTCCGTTTATTGGTTCTCATCCCACAAAGCTCTCTGAGCATCCACTATGAAGTATACATGCAATCTAAAGAGTTGCTGATAGCACATGGATCTTCTCTGGAGAGCAATCTCTTGTTGAATGTCACAGTTTCTCATCATGAAGAAGTTAGAGCCTCTTACCTAAAAATTTTACTACTTATTGCTGCTCCATTCAGGCATTTGCTCCTCTCTGTTACTGTCCAGTGACATAAAACTTTTTCAAAAATGTCATTATTGACACACCTGAGGGACTGGATGCCATCCAGAGAGACCTGAACGAGCCTGAGAAGGGGGCCCATGGAAACCTCATGAATTTCAACAACCCCCAGTATCAATATAGGCTGGGGAATGAAGGGTCGAGAGCAGCCCTTCTGAGAAGGACCTGGGGGTCCCGGTGATCAGAGCCAGGACATGAGCCAGACATGTGCACTCACGGCCCCAAAGGCCAAACATACCCAGGGCTGCATCAAAAGCAGCATGGCCAGCAGGGGGAGGGAGAGGATTCCACCCCTCTGCTCTGCTCTGGTGAGGCCCCACCTGCAGTACTGCATCCAGCTCTGGGGTCCCAGCATAGGAGGGCCATGGAACGGTTGCAATGGGTCCAGGAGAGGGCTACAAAAATTATCAGAGGACTGGAACATGTCTCTTAGGAAGAAAGGCTGAAAGAGTTGGGGTTGCTCAGCCTGTAGAAGAGAAGACTCTGGGGTGCCCTTATTTCAGCCTTTCAGTACTTTATTGGGTCCTATAAGAAAGGTGGGGACAAGATTTTTAACAGGGCCTGTTGCAACAAGGGTAAGGGCTTTAAACTAAAGAGGACAGATTTAAACACTGAACAGGTTGCCCAGAGAGGTGGTGGATGCCCCATCCCTGGAAACATTCAAGGTCAGGTCAGATGGGGCTCTGAGCGACATGATGGAAATGAAGATGTCCCTGCTCACTGCTGGGAGGTTGGACTCTATGACCTTTCAATCTCCAACACAAATTATTCTATAATTGTATGATTATCTTTATGGCAAATAATTATAATATAATAAAGACATAGTTTATATGGCCTCACTGTGCAACTTAGATTAGGTGCAGGATTGGAACTTCTGTCCCTTGAGGGAATCTGTTCACATTTTTTTGAAATGTGCTTAGGGTTAGTTTAACTTTCACGTGTTTAATTATTCAAACAAGTGTTTGGTTCACTTTTTTTACTGTGCATCATCTTTGTGTCTCAGAAAGAAAGAAAGAAATTAACAAACTGAAAAAACACCCTGTATAAACTTTGTGCATTTCTGTGGTTGTACTGTCAGACTGCAAAATATATAAATTGGACTGTGCTACATAGCAAGATATCAGTACTTTTCCGCTTTCCCATCCAAACGGAACAATTACACGTATATAGAAAAAGGTGAAAATCTCAGCAGAGCATTTGTCTGGCCATGTGCAGAAAGACCTGTGTGATTGCTTGTTGTAACCCTGGGCTGCATCCTGCTGCTCAGATGAATTACAGGCAAAGTTCATGTTCCACAGGTCCTTGTTTGTGGTCATGTCACCCTCCAATGGTCAGGTCTCTAGAGCAGCTTGAATGCTGCATTGAATTAAGTGCTAAAACAACTCAAAAATTTTTACCAGTTCCCCAGTATCATTCTCCTGTGCATATGCATGAACTATCTAATGTTCACGGCTGCTGTCTGCAGCTTGTCAAGTTGCACTGGGAGTGCCAGAACAGCAATGGCAGAAGATATGGAATAGTCTCTGAAGGAGAATATTGCTAACAGTATTTGCAGCTCCTTGAAGTATCTGCCTAAAGTAATAGCATATCAGAGTGTGTGACTGAAGATAACACATACAGGGGAGAGGCCAAAGTGCCAGGCTGTAACAAGGAACTATGCCCTACCAGCTGAAATATCCCACAGCAGTAGTGTTGCATCTCATCTTCTCCCTCACTGTCTGGAGTGTGGCATGCCAGACAGCTGCCTGACCAGCTGGAGATGGTATGTGTGATGACAGACAGGGAGACAGAAAGGACTGGTTTGTTGATGGGGAAATAGGAGTCAGGATTCTGTGGCATAAACCTCACAATCTGTCTGTGAGGTTTGAGGGCGGGGGGGCTTGCTACCTCAGAGTCCCAAAGCAGTTTGCTCCCCCCATCTAGTTGCCCTCATGTCATGTTGGTTTATGATAGTGGCTGGTGAATACTACATGCATATAGTCAGCACTCCTGCAATACAAGCACATGAATGACCATCTCTTTCAGGTTTCCCATACCCTCTGTGTGCATATCTTTGGGAAAACTCCACAGAGAAACCTCTCTCAAACTGGCTTGGACACTATATATTGATTTTTCATCTTTGTAGTGCCATCCTACAGCCATAATCTTGGTCCTAACTGAGATTTGTAGGAGAGATTTTACATCAAAAATCTTTTTTCCTTCCATAGAGAAGTTCATATTACTTGAAATGCTGAGATCAGTGACCTTCTAGATTCAGGACATTTCCTGAAAATAGTAGCTTGATCCTTAACAACTTTGAACAAGGGCAACGCAGCTGAGAGTGCTTGTGCACCCAGAAGGAAGAGCCACTGAATTCAGCATTGTCAAGATCAGGCCTTAGATAATTGGCCTGAAGGTTTGTGTCGCATTTTGATATTGTTACACCTTTCCTGCTGACTTCCTTGACCTCATTACTTTTTTTTTTTTTTGTAAAATCACCAACTGTACAGTTTGGCTTATTTAGTTATAAAGCAGAAAGGGGACTAATGATAGAATGGTCAAGGTTTTTGTTCTGTAAAAAAAAGAACGAGCATCTGGAAAGTAGGTAAATGCTCCTCAGGGTGTCTGCAATTATACAGCTGGGAAGCACTGCTGGCCCTTACTCCAACTGTCACAGATGCATGATCTACTAATGAAAAAAGCAAATGCTCCCTCCTCCACTGTTGCCCTCTGGAACAAGAAAAGGATACTTGAGATAGCATTAAAATTACTACTGCACCTTTAAAGCTTTTCTTATGCTGAAGGCTGATGAGTGTTTGCAATTTCAAAGCACTTTTTGAGTGCCTAACCAGTGAAACTCTTTCAATTCTACATTTAGAAGGCAAAGCCCGCCCCAGCAATTTAATTCTTTCTACGGCTTTCCTGAAACTGTTGCAATCTATGTGACAGGGGGTGGGTATCAGGAAAAAGTGTTGGGAATTCTGATGTTACAGCTAAGCCTGTTTTGTAGTCTTCGTTTGCAGTTTATTGCAGAGACAATTCTCCAAAGTCTAAGACAAAAACAGTTTAAAATTTTTATTTCTTTTTATTTAATTTAGCTCTTGGCGTCATTTGCACAGGACAAACTGTAAGCACATTCGGAGAATGCTGTGGCCTTGTGTACCTTTAAATCTCAATGGATGGCGCTGGGCACTGGTGCCACTTGGTGATACTGGGCACATGAGATCAATGTGATGAGCAAATTGTATCTAAATGGGCAATCTTCACATGACTCCTGGAGTGGCCACTATTACTGCTGTGATGGTTTTGTCTGGGATACAATAAATTTTCTCCACAGTAGCTAGTATGGGGCTATCCTTGGATTCCTGGGGACGGCTGAATACTCACATGTCCATGGAAAGTGGTGAATGAATTCCTTTTTTTTGCTTTGCTTGTGCACGTGTTTTTTGTTTCATGTGTTCAACTGTCTTTACCTCAACGAAAGAGTTTTCTCACTTTTACCCTTCTGATTGTCTCCCTCATCCCACTGGGCAGAAGTGAGCAAGCCCACTGGGATTTAGTGGCTGACAAGGGTTAAACCGCAATAACTGCTTTGTGGGATGTTTTCAGGACAGCAAACAGGGCCAACTGCTAAGAAGCATTGCAGCAAAGACTCCAGTCTCAGAAACCACTGAATGTAGAAACGGTCAGCAGTGCTTCAGTGGGTTGCCTTTGTTGCGCTATGACATAACACTCAGGAAATCTTGACAAGAAAATTACTGCCAAATATGTTTATTCTTCAAACCAAGCTGGGAATTTTCAGCACTAAAACGGCTTAATTTCTACTCTCAATCATCTGCAATGTGATTCAGCTGTGTGGCAAGACCTCTCTTTAAACTTGCTCGCTTAAGCTGCAGCTGCCTCAGCAAAGTAGCTGCAAGCTACAGAATGCAAGAGTCAGAACACGCTTGAGAAGCAGAGACAGTGCTCGGGGAGACAGGAGGAGCACAAAATGGGGTTGTATCAGCTGCGCTGTAGGAACGAGCAAAGTATATAAAAAATAAAAATACCTGGGTAGTTCAGTGCCCATTCGCAGGCAGTGACAAAATGGTGTTTTCTAGAAATAAATGTAGGAGGACCTAGACAAAGAGTTAAGGGTTTTTTGCTTTCCAAGCTGAATACCTCTGATAAGCTTGGTTATTCCTCATTCTAATACCATTTGATACCTTTGATAAGGGTCATTGCCTCCTGTGAATCTTTTTGAGATGGAAATCAGACTTGCATTTCCCAAGATGCTCTTCTAGAACAAACTTTGTGCTGTGGCTCAATGTTTTGTTTTATTATCTATTCCTTTTCTAATAATGTATTTTGTTTGGTTTGCTTTTGTGTCTATTTTTGATCATTTGGCTGCCTAAGCTGAGGTTGAAGCAGTTGTGTTGCTGTGGTGATTTGAATACACCACTATTAGCCTTCCGTGTTGCTAATTTCTTTATATGGAAGAGTTAAAATTCAACATTCCAAATTCTGTTTAGCCCAAAAACGTCTAATTTATACTAGTAAGCAAGGCAAGCACATATTTTTGATTTCAGAGGTTAAATGCAATGTCCTTAGCTTCTCATAAGGTTTAACAGCAGGGGCTAAGCCAGGACTTAATGTGAATGTACAGCAACAGCAGAACTACAGACTTTTAGAAAGGGACGAGAGCGTCTTCCAGTGTTTTGAGGTGAGTTACACCAGGAGGGGATAATTCTCTCTCCAAAATTTTGTATGTATTATTTGCTAATCTTGCAAAGTACTTCCTGAAGGTTTTTGAAGCTGCTTTGCAGCAGATCACAGTATCTTTATGTTACTAGGAATTATTTTTAAAAAATAATTATCTATTTAAAATTTTAATCAATGCATGTAGGTTTCAAATTACAGGTAGTCTAAGATGGAGGTTTCAAGCATTACTTACTTCTTAAACTGCAGTTGAATTATCCTCTTAATGTTGATAAGTAGCATATTTTGAATCAGTAGAACTCCATACTATTGTTAGATTTTATAGTATTGAAGGTTTTGTTATTATATTTTTACTCTGTATTTGTAAAACCAGGGTGATTTCTAGCTCTCCACAACCTGAGAGCAGGTAGCAGAATTTTTGAAGGTAAATAAAATGCAGTTACTTAGTCTCATGAACTGAACACATGACTTTATAAAAACTCTTTTTGGGAACCCTACATGCTACAAAGCTCTTCAAATTCCTAAGAAGACATCTGCCGTGTTCTGGATGCCTTTTTACTGGATTGATAGAGAGCACTTTCTCACACTAGGTTCATGTACTTAATTTTTTTATTCCTTCTTCTATTTTCTTTTTCTTTGGCATTAGAGAAATGTGATGTTACTGTAGATATTACAGTTTATGGCTGGCTTATTACCCAGAAGATACCCTGCACTTATATCCAATAAGGTAAGTTCACTGACATTGGCTAGAGGTTTGAAAGGAAAAGCCTCGCACACCATTGATTCCTTTATGGAAAAGAGGCTGCATTCTGATCTGGATTGAAGAAAAGGATGAATGTCCAGGTCTTAGGGTTCTGATTTAAAGGAGGGAGATCTCAAAAGACTGTATTTAACACTCTAGTCTTGCACTATTTTAATTTTTTTTTATTAATAGAGTCAACTGTGCAAGGAAACAGGTGGGCTAAGTGCATATCCTGATGGTTTCCTTATTTTTTGGATAGCCTGACCTATTTCTTTCATCCTTTTTTACTATGTTTTAAGCTTAACTAATTGTATGATAGTACTGGTCCCCAAAACATATAGGAGCTTTTAAGGCTCTTCATTGCTTGCACTTGGTCCTTCATAGCATCTGGGGGAAGGTTGATGGCTCTTCTCTCTATCTTTAAAGATGCAGAGGAGTCAAATAATACAAAGACATATTTTTATGAAAAGAAAAACCTGTGTGAGGATTTGAGTTGTGAAATTAAAGATAACTCTTCATATCTAACAAAATACTTTTCTAGCACTACAAATTGCAAATGAAGTGTAATATCGTTCTCTGTTTGCTAAATGGAAAGTGTGATACCAGCTTATTGAAGTAACCTCAATATTGCAATTCTTCAGTTAGCCTTTAAATAGAACAAAGTGAGTCAGACTCAAACAATTATGCTTGGAACAAAGAGATTTGATTACTCAACCAGAGGCCTCTAGCTTTTAAGACAATACACTAATTTTGAATCTGCACTTGCAGTGATCTTTATAAATATTGCTTCATAGTTTAGTCTTCTCAAAGTCTTGTCAGGAAACAATTATAAAAGGCCAGCTTCAGGCTTGGTGTAATTGAATGAAGTGAGCGAAACTATACCAATGATGCATTTGGCTCGAGATTACACTGCCGTCTAAATGAAAATATTAAGTGTGCAGCCGGTTTTAATTATATAACAAGAATAAAATTATGTGTGGACATTTCTAGAAACTATTAAGGACTTATGACTCCATTAGAAACCCAGAAAGCATCCACTGACATGGGGTAAACATTCCAATTGGCACAGCTTTCCCCTCCATCATTCCCTACACTGCACAAATTTCCACTCTGGGTGTTATGATAGGCAGGGGAGATGCAAGTTTCTATTTTGCAATTGTACTAAGGCTCTCCTCTTTTGCCACCAGTTTCCTTCATGTCCCTGTACGTATGCAAGAGTTATCAAAGCTTTCAGTACTGCAACACTGCAGAGTTTGAAATCTGGAACAAGATCAGATTTCAGTGCTAGATGACTGCTTCCAAAGGAGAGAGAATGCCATCACTGTCATATCATACATTAGCTACGCACAAAATGAGCTTAGATCTTGACTAGGAAATTGGAAGAATAAGGAAGCCCTTGACCACTACATTTCTGAAATTCATAGATGAGATGCTTATCCATTTATTTTGCTAGGAATAGGAGAGAAGGCATAGTTTGATGGTATGTTCATAGTTTACCTACTAGAGGACACGCATGGAGTGGTTATGATGATTTTTGTAATTAGAACATATGAAACCTACTTGAAAATCCGCAGGCTTGTTTGTTTACCTGTCACAATGTAGAATCTCCTGATTTTCACAAATCACTCCTTACTAGGCTGGGTGGGTGTGCCAGGGTGACTGCACAAGAAGACTTAAGAATGCATTGAGCCAGGATGGCGTCAGCCCATCTGCAGAGCTTGCTGCTGACTCCCTCAGCAGGGTGACTAGTTTGCATCCTGTTTTGAGGTGTCTTTTACCTCAGGCTATTCGGGGTAGCTGAAAGACAAATGATGTGCTTCCAAGAGCAAAAAAAAAAACATAGGCACACTTAACCACAGCTCCCAAGTTCCTCTGTGAAGCTGTGCCAAAATGCAAATACGACTGAATGAACTAGAGACCAAGGACATGGAAAGTAGGCTACAATGAGCAAAGTAACCAGCAGACTGAGTAGATTACAGGAGCTATCCATGGCTGACCAAGAACAAGGAACAATGGAGTTTTATTAGATTTTTTAGGGTTTCTGAATTCTAGGAGAATATTTGATGTGGGTTATGTTTTTATTCTGAGCCTGGGGATAGTGTAATTATATCTAGTGAGGAATAAAAACTGAAAGCACACATTGTGGGGGAAAGATTAATTGCATGAAAGATTAACAAAGGCCATTATAAATGAGAAAGATAGCTTGACAGGAATTTCTTGGATTAAACAGTTAAATTTTCCCTCATAACTCTTAATTGTAGGATATTCACTGGTTTTGGAAATACGGTATACAAAATATTGTAATGTTTCTTCAGAGAATGCTTGAAAATATTTTGATTTATACTGTACCAGCTGGCCTTATATACATGTATTAACAGGCCATCAGTTTAAAAATGGATCTCAGTCTTAGCATAAGCACATCTGATTAATTCAATTCTACTCATAGTTTAAAACAAAAAAATAAATTAAAATCTTTCTTTGGTCATATGGACAAATTTCAAGGAAGTACAAATGGCTATATGGCTATAAATAGATTTGAAGTTTTGATAGCCATATCGGAAGTCAGTATGAGATAACATGGCGGCAGGGAAATTTTGGAGGATGGCTTGTTAGATGAAGTAAGAAGGAAGGAAACATGTAGACTCACAGTAGCATATACATGCAAACTTTGTAGAAAAGTTATGACTAATACAGTTACTGTCCTGATCTTGATTGTTCATTGACATACTTAACTTGATTAGGCTTTTTATAAGAAATTTTAATGTGATAATATTTTTCTTAATGTCTCCAGTTCTTAAAACACAGAAAACTTGTGCTAAACAATGTAGTGAAATGACAATATAACTGCTCACAATATATATTTTGCCTATGTGAATACGTGCCTGGAGATTGGAGCAAAGTCCAAATTCTGTTTATGGATATTGTCATTCTAAGCATCAGTAAATATAAAGATACAAAGTTTCCAATAGATATTAGTATCAATGTCCTTGTCTACTTTTCTTCTAATTTGTTATATTGCTGTAAAGCCCACTTGATGGGAATAGAAATTGACAGTAACTCTTACTTTTTTCTGCAAAGCATCAGAGAACCATCTAATATCTATGAAAGATAAGGAAGTACTGCTACTCACATTTATATGTGCAGAATTGATATGACACTATTTATTCTTGTAATGCCACCTATCTCGGAAAAAAAAAAAAGGTCTGGAACCCCCCTGAGCTGCCCCTTAGCTCCCAAGATGCTGCACATGCTTCCAGACACCTATGGTTTTGCTCATGAGCATGCACAGGTGTTCCTCTGAAACAGATGAACCTCTCTCATCAGATGCCAAAGGCTCATCCTCAAGAGGTCTGAAAGGCTGCACGAATTTACAGAGAAGCCTCTCTGATTCAGGTTTTGCCACTAATTCCTTTAAAGAAGCAGATAAAAAAGCCTTTTAGATCAGTGTGAGCAGCGTTTTAGCCTCGGAAAGAAATTCGTTGAAATTGCGTGAACTATAATTGGAAGCCTTTGAAGGACTTCTGATTGAGACTTCTGGAAGATTTCAGCACTGTTTTCCCTAGCTCCTGCATTCAATGAGGCTTAAGCAAGACTGCTATCAACCTGTTCAGACACTGGCAGTTTGTGCAGCATGTGTAGGAACAGTTGCAGCTGTTCCAAGCAAAGAAGCACGTGGGTATTTTAATTGCTTGGACTCATGGGTTGGAACAATTTGCACTGCAAAACTTGGCCAAGTTACCATTTTCTGCCTTGCCATCAGCTGCACAGCTCACTGAATTTCTTCTGAACTCCCATGATTTGCAGTCAGACATCCTAAGGTAAACCATAACTCATGTTGTATATGGCCCGCAAACTCATGCTTTATTTCAAGAACCTGAATCCTGTAGCTGTGCAGCAAAGCAGCCAAGTACACGTTCATCTCCTTGAAGTTAGTGGGAGCTGAGAACAGAATTTTGATAAAATGTGTACCTGAGAGCTTTGCTAAAGCAGGATTCAAAGGAGTTGCTTTTGCATAGTCTTGTTCTGTGAGGCCTACAGTCTGCTGTATTGCATTTCAGTAACTCTGTTCTGTTGATTGTGTAATTATTCTCAGCTGCAAATTTTCATAGTTCCAAACTGTGTTGGTTTAAAAAGCAAAAATCAGTAGTTAGCATTGAATTCATAATGAGTAGACTATAGAAGGGGCAAAATTAAATAAATTATAATTACTTCAATAAGGAGGAAGCAATCCTTGCATTTACATTGTCAGCTCTACTTAATTTGTACATGAAAACCTTCTAGAAATTTTATATAGTACTTTCAGCCTCTTGAAGTTAGGATTTGTTAACTTTTTTATTTATTAATAAAATAATTATCTTCATTTTATTTTAACATATAGCTATGGGGTTTTATTTTTTATTTGTTTTGTCTTGATTTTTACACCCATCGATAGCATAGCAGACACTGAAAACAGTTTGGAGACAACACTAACATTTCTGTATGACTAATGTTTTTAAATATCAGATACTGAAATATAAAATACTACAATATCTTTGTAAAGACTAGAATGACAAAATATAGGTCTCATAATTACGTTAAATTAGTAATTAAGATAGATTCAACACTAATGATTTAACTTGTGGTGGGTACTGACTTGCTGCAGTAGCCTGCTACAGATACACTTGTCTGTCCTCTTTGAGATTCTATGTTTTGTGCATAAATGACATCTAGGGTATCTGTACACATACAAACATAGTTAATTGAATTAATAATGTGGTTGATCATTCCATTTCCTTAGTTTCATTAAATTCCAGTTCTTAAAAAAAGTTTGTCAATTTACAATGTTTTTCCAACTTGCTAAATAAAATAATTTAGATGAAATTTCTTATGTCCTTCATTTGGTGAAATCTGTCAGAAAAAAATTACATTTTTCAATACATATGTATTGAAAAGAGTGCTCATTTAGTGCTTGATACAGAGCTCCTCCAAGATCCATCGGATGAATTAACCCAGGTATGTTTTCTGGCTGCCATCTATGATGATCGCTCCACTTCAGGCTGAACTTAATGGAGTTGGAACGAATCCTTGTTTATAGTTCTTATAACTAGCATTCAGTTACACTTTTTTGCTCTTAAATATTTGGTTGAAAATGGTTTCCTTGCCAATCATGACTTCAGTGGAGATCCATCTTTGGCAGCTTAAACTTAAGACATTTGACATTTTGGAGCACTACTTCCACAGGTATATTCCAAAAAGATGACCTGAGGTCCAAACTGTGCCAGTTCATGAAATGACTCCTTCTAAGTGGAAGGGAGTATTTTGAAGATGTGGCTGCCATATTCTAGTTGACTTATGGTTCTCAAAGACAATTATCTTCTGTAAGCTAAATGAACACTGTTTTCATCTTGGCAATTAATGAACTACAGAGAAAGCAATATCTTATTAGTATTGGCGATTAAAGAATAGAATCCAGCTATTAGTGTCTGGCTAGATTTACTTTGAACCGGCAGCAAGAGAAAATAATGACACTGTAAAGCAAGGCTACTAAAAGTTTTAACTTAATTCAAATAGAAATTATCTTAAATTAATGCAATTTCTTACAAAATTTTGGTCTTTATAAGCCCAGTTTTCATAAAGAGATTTGCATTCTTTGGTGATTTTCAGATAGGAGCTAGCTGCACTTCTATTTATGGGATTTAACCCACATAAAAAGATGCAACTGTGCCAGAGCTTCACACTCTACTCACTTAACCACTGCTGATATTGACATTTTGGAGGCGTAACTGAAGATGAGTGTTTGAGCTTCTGTATTCTGTTTATGCCATGCAAATTTCAAACCACAATACTGACTCTGGGACTCCAGGCCACTGAAAGGAAGTCTGAGGATCTGAAAGGAAGATGTGAGTCAACAGTGACCATCTGAATTGAGCAGGTTTGCTGTTTCAGCAGTTAGAGTGTGGTATCCACCAGGTTCGTCTCAGCCATCCTATCCATTTCCGAAGAGACACTAAACATTTTATTTTATTTGCCAACTCCTCATCAGAGTATCAGTCTGTACTCTAAAAATCTCCAAAAGAGATGCTGTCATGCTGTGACAACCAGAAAGTGAATTTTCCCTGTTTGATATGCCCTCTTACTCTTAAAGCTTGATGAGCGACTTCCTGGCTTTGAATTGCGATGCCATCCCTGGTACAAGCTGGAGGTTGCATTTAGCAAACGGCCACCTAACTGTGAATTCAGGAGAAACCATGTGTGTAGCCATTGCTGAGAGTTTACATATCTATCAACACTTGTTTAATGCCATGTCTATCTCCACATGCTGACCTGACCTTGTTTTCACATTCTTGACTTTATCATCTTTGTGTAAATCTCCATTTATATCCTAGCACATTGAAAATATGATCCCACTTTATCACTTAGAAATGGGAGAAGGATTAGCAGGAGAGAAAACTGAGTGCAGGAAGCCCACAGCACAATTTTGGGTCTTTCTCATCTCATCGCATAAAAGAAAAAGCTTATAGCAATTTTCTAATGTTTCGCCTCAGTAGTAAAAGAATTGGGAGAGTCATTCAGCAAAAAGAGTCAATACTGGTGTACCAAAGGAAATGTCAACATCCCTCTTGTCATGAAAACAAGAATTGACATTTAGGAGGTGGAAGAAATTACAGCTAAACAATTTAGCACTCTGTTCTCTTTATGTAAAGTATAGCAATGCCAAGGATTTCTGGAAGGTTCTGCGTAAAGTGCTTGTAAGGAAGGCTGCTGCAGCCAGTGCATCCATAGGAAACAAGTGTTGATTGGGTGAGAAAAAAAGATGGGAAAGAGATTACAAAAGGCAGAAGTCACAACTGTTTTTTTCTTAAACAGTTGATAGATATGTAACTCTCCTCAGCAAGACAGAATTTTCAACAGATATATATAATTAATGGTTCTAGTCTACCCATTACTTTTCTCCACCTGCCAGCATCTTCAGATACGCTGCATGGTAAGAGAAGTGAAAACATTGTAAAACAAGTAATGTGGGGTAAATGGCTTCCGGAATTCTATGAATTTTTTCATTAGTGAAAGGAAAGCAGTATTCTAATCATTACACACAATACGGAAAATAATCTGTGCTCCTGGTGATTGCTGTTTCATGTTTATTAAATAAATATGAGGGAAGCCTTTTTTTTCCTTTTTTTCCCCCTGCATTAGTTACAAGGTAGGAGATGTTACAATAGCACTGCTAGTCTGTTTCCCAGGTGACAATTCTTCAAGTTGGTTAGCAGAGAAGACAGTAATTATTCTGTAGCAAAAATTAGCAAAGCTGAAAGTACTTTGGTAAATGTTACCTTTAAAACTTGCCATTAAAATTACATATGATTAGTTTCCTTGGAAAATGGCATCTTCAACATAGACAGTGAGTTATCTGAAATCATGTAAATGAAATATTTTGTCCTGTAGTGAACAGGAAAAAATGAAATATAAATTATGCAAAATCATCATTAGGAAAAAAAAAATGCATCAGGAATCTGAAACCACTCTAGTACTGAAAAAGAAGGGAAATTTAGGTGTCTAAATTTGATGTTACTACGGGTTTAAGCTTATAAAATTATTATTTTAAAAACAATAAGGCAAAGACGTGACAAATATGGAAATTATGATTGCCATGGTCATAAATTCTTGGCCATAAAAACTGACCAGGATGATTTTATGCAATTATAAAGTAAATATATTGATCAGTTAGACATTAAATAAGACATTAAGGATTTACATTACTGCAAATGTTCCAAAGAGTTTACTAATTCAGGGTGTAACAAAGGTGTTTATATGGATTGATTAAAAATATATGAAGATATTAAGTGCTTTGTAACTATAGTGCCTAAAAAAACTGCTTTACAGATAGATGCTACAGTATTTTTTAAGTTGAAATGCCGAAAGCAGAAAACTACAGTGTAAAATGTGTGCTATCATTTTTGATATTTCATCAGAATTACTTTTTCTTTTTTCTTTTTTTTGAGACAGGAGGGCATCTTTCACTCTTCACCTTTTCTCCACAATAGTTTTATGAGGTCTCAGTGTTGCAGTCTACTGTAAACAGTGTTTTTTAATAAACCATAATCTTACCTCAAATAACAAGCAGCCATAAACAGATCCTTACTGATGCCTGAGAGGTTACACGATGCCACTTCACACAGAGATTCGGTGTACCAAAAGCAGTATGATGACATTAGCACTGTAGCATGTGCTTCACTCATAAAAGTATTAACTCTGCCTCTCACCATGTGAAATGAATTTAAGTGTGGGGCAGTCCTAATAAATCTATACAGATCCTCATTCTGGAAGCAACTCAGTTGCAGCTTTTTCATTTTCTCCTGTAATGTGAGAAGATGCCCAGAACTTAAAGACGACAAATAATATGTTAAAATGTGCTGAAAGTAGCAGAAGAGACAGGAGGAGAGAGAATGCCTGGGACAGTGAAGCAGGCCATTACCATACATTTGCTTATGGAATTGCCACCATCCTTATGATCATGTGGCAGCTGCCAGCTTTATAATTCCTAGAATGCAATTCTTATGCCCTTTCTGTTTGCCCTCGCCCAACTATAAGATGAAACTAATGACATGTACATTAAGCATTTGGTTTAATTTACTAACACTTCACAAATAAATTCATCTTGTCAGATGATGCGGTTTTGATATTGCTTTAAACTTTTCCTGTCTTCAAAGAAATTTAAAGGAAAAAAAAAAAGCCAACTGCTTTGCACATTTGGGGTTTTTTTGTTCCCTAACAGAAAATAGAAGTGACAGTATTCATGGAACATAACTGTGATAGCAGTAAAAGGCAAGTCAAGGTTTGGTCTCCAAAATACAACTTAATGCATTCAGTAAGAAATGGTGTCCTAAAAGTATTCATGTTTCCTGTGCAAGCCTAGAATGAATGCAAAAACAGAACCAAAAAAAGACAGGACTGTAGGAGATAGTTACAGATCATGTCTTAAGCAATAATGTCATGCTAACTGCTTAGCCATCAAATGTTTGGTAGCAGTCATGAAATGTGTAGTTTTGAGGTGACTAAGTAAGATACCAAGGTTATTCTTTTGCAGATGTTTTGGAAAAATTCTTCCATGAAGGAAGGAGAAGTCCTTTGATTTGGTAATTGAAAACAACAGCTAGCTGAATGCAACAAGAGATTGGAAAACCTACCACGCTTCTTTTTGCTCAGACGAGAGGGGATGAAGTATCTAGTTTTGTTATTTATTCAGATGACTCTCTGACCATTTCCTTTTCCTCTAAAACTTACTGAAAATGTTTCACTGTATTTTCTTCATTGTCATGATACCGCCTAATGAATAAAAATGATGGACTTTAAAAACAAAGTGGATAAAATGAGCAGCCACATAGGCCAGTGAATAACACATTACATGCCTTTTCTGTTGAAGTATTTGGGAGGCTGGGTTTTGGTTTTTGGTTTTCTTTTCTGATACAATTGACCTGTATCTGAATGGTACTGACTGATGGATCTATATCTGTATCCATAGCTGCTTTTGTATTTCTGATTTACCTGACAAAAGATTGAACAGAACTCATAAATCTCACAGCAAAATACTGGACTGCATGTTTAATATTCTTCAAGATCTTTTTGTTCTGCCTTTAATCAGGTACAGAGAAATAACTTCAGCATATTCCTCATATATACTCTATATATACCCAAGTATGCACACAATATTGTTTCAACTGTTTGGATTCTGTACAACATGTGGACAAAAAAATGATGAACACCAAAATGAATATGGAATGAGTTCAAGTGTTTGAACCAATAAACAAGGCTAGTGCAGCATGCAATCAAGTTTATTATGTACACGAACAATAAACCTGGCAAATGGAATGCTGAGTAAGTAAAGTATTAGAAACCATTTGGCATTGCTTTGTATTTTGTGTTTATGTGTGTGACACATTTCATTATTTGAAATCCCTTCTAGAGTGACCTGCTGTGCTGTCCAACTGGATAAGTGATTTATGTTAGTATATCAAACAGAGTAATGACATTTAGAGAGGAAGAAGGAACTCTGTGGCAGTGCTACTTTACTCCCTCCTGGAGCCTCGCAAAATGTCATTTGTGTCATGCTGAGTGCTGTTTGTCTTAGAATAAGAGACATTTACAGGTTAGACTCCTAAAGTGCTCTAAGAGCCTAATAAAAAGGCATAAACAAAAAATAAATAGAAGAATTGCATGATTTTAATGCAGCATCACCAATTTCCAGCAGCGGCAGAACCAACCTGTTTGTATTTCATAAGAGCAAAGGAGGCTGTCTCAGACAGTCTAACATAGTTTAACATGTTTAAAATGTGGTTTCACCACAAGTTAGAACAGAACTGATACTGTAACCCTTACTTAGAGGGCTGTCTTGGGTGCATGATGTGGCTGCTCTCCCTGCATTGGTTCTAGCGATTGTGTGTAGTAGGGTTGAAGAGTAACTCTTCATCAGGAAAAAAATGTTTAGTTTTCAGTGGGATCAATGAGTGTATTCAACTTCTTAGGTGGCTGCAGAACCATAAAATGGTTTGGGTTGGATGGGACCTTAAAGACCACTCTGTTCCAAGCCACTCACCATGGGCAGGGACTCTTTCCACTAGACCAGGTTGCTCAAAGCCCCATCCACCCTGACCTTGAACACTTCCAGGGGTGAGGCATCCACAACTTCTCTGGTCAGTGTCTTTTCTAGTACCTAACCACCCTCACAGTAAAGA
>VZTA01014688.1:2824-15359 GCA_013398855.1 Mohoua ochrocephala
TTTCAAATTCTTTCTTCCAATATTTTATAGGACTTTTAAATTGCTCTATGATGAATTAAGGGCAGGGTAATGGTGTGTGCTTAAAACGCCACGAAGAAGAGAGGGGTTGTTAATTTGTAAGATATGGCTGCTCCCAAGACCTCCAGCCTTGAGGAAAAGAGTAGCTATAAGGAAAATCCTGATGGGGAAACTTTCCAGTTGTTTGGTTCATTGGGTGCCCAGAGGCAAAAACACATGCATTTAATACACAATATTTTGGTCACGGCTTCCTCAGTCCTTGCTGCTACAGCTACTCTGCTTGCATGGGAGAAGTAAATATTCACTGCTCTAGAAAGTTTGAATCATTGAGTGGTCCCCACATGATTTACCTCCATCCAGTGACACTACAAAATACTTAAACAATTCCAGACTATCCTTGAAACGCTTCCTAAGTACATTTGAACTGTTCTTAACCGTGCCTAAGCAGGATTCTATGTAAAAATGAACATCTAATTAAATAATACTTATTTCAGTGTTCAGAAGACAGTACAACTTTATCTCTCCCCTTCATGCTATAAGAAACTTTATGACATGCAATAGCATCATTCAATCAACATTTTCTCATATAAAAATGTATTTTGATACATTTTATTTCTGGAATTTCATTTTTTTTACATAGCCTTGTTAGGAAAGGCTTCTTTCTTTGTTTTTCCTGGAAGGAGTTATTTGGGTTTCAAATGAATTTTCCAGTTCATGATTTGCAACAATCATGTCTCTATTCACTTGCTCCCAGATTCTTCCACTGTACTTTGTGTACCCAGCTTAAGTGCTTAAATAAATAAAATAATCACTCAATCAATTTGTCAGAGTCACTGCAGCAAAATATTCACCATTATGAAGAGGTGCCACTCTATTCCAATTAACTGCAAGGAAAATCCTGATGATTGTGTTTGTCAGTTCTTTTAATGCTGCAGGTTAGATGGTTAAAGTTGAGAAATGCCTCCATCTGACCCTGAGAGCCAGCTGTAATAATGCTCACACAGAAGCGAGGAGATGCAGGAAAACAAGAGATGAGTTACTGATTACTGAAATATCTCTGTGGTCATTGCTGCTTCTGGCCAGTGAAACAACCGGTTTGGAAGTCAGGAATAGGAATATCTACAAAGCAGTAATACTCTTGGACTTCCAGTACCCTGAGCACTGCTTTAGGAAAACAGTCTCCATGAACAAGGCAGAAAAGGGAAACTAAGTTGCCATTAAGCATTGGCAGCTGAAAGAAAGGGGCAAGAGGGTTGGTTTTGAGTTATTTTCTCTCATAATTAAAGAAAAACTTAGTTACTTTTTTACACTTTATTATTTTTCTTCTAGAATTCTGACCTACCTTAGTGCATGGGGTTTTTTCAGTCAACAGCACAGTTTTCCATGGAAGCAATTCAGAGATGAAACAGTAAATAAAATCTGTTTCTAATTTTGTATGGGCAGAATAGGCCAAAAAATATTTGCTACCACATTTTTTGGTTTACACTATAAATTCTTTTTCATGAGAGTGTTTTACAGAAAATTTTTGCAAGTCAACTTCAGGTCTCATGGCCAGAGTACTGCAGTGTTCACAACAGAGCTTATTTATGTGTTAAGCATGAGCAATGTGTTCCAAAATGTGTCTTAAATGTCTCAACACCTCAGTACAAATAATAATGAAGAGCAAAAGCAAGCAACTCGTCGACAGACAAAAAACCTCCATAAGCTGAGGAAACCTGTCATTCAATGTGATTCTTTCCAAAAGAAGTCTTCTGATTCAAAAGCATGGAGACATTTTTCTTCAAAGTTGTCACTTTCTTCTGCTGGTTTGTGTGAAATCTTTTAACTTGAATAAAAGTTAAGGAAATATAAACATTTATCCAGAAAAAAAAAAATCAACTGATACCAGCTTTTTTGGTATCAACTGATACCAACTCTGCAAGTGTCAGTAAGCCTAGAAAAAGAAAATTTTACCACAGGCTACAGGTGAAAAAGATCTCTTTTGTTGCAGTTAACCCAGGAATGTATAGACTACCTATTTTTCCTGTGATCTCCTCAAAAAGAGCCTGGATTAGCCAGGTAAGACAGAAAAATCTGCATCAATGTTGACAGCAATGTCTACATACTCTGATATTCATACTGGTCTGATAGATTTCATAGGAGCTAATAAAGCCAGATGTCTTCAGAATTCAGTTTTCAAGTTATGTTAGATTCAGCAATGACATTTTTCATCTTGGTTGTTCTTTTCCCTGTCTTCTCATATGCTGTTCCATTTTCATCTTCAAGCATTCAAAGTTAGCTTCTATTTCATGGACACGAGTCCATGAATTCCAATATTAATCATTTTTAGGTTCTGAAATGCAGCTGTCCTTACATAGCAACAATCAAGTAAGAAGAAAAGATCTTATAAAGCATCTCTTATCCACAGCAGACGTCTCCTGTGTCCAAAACGACAGATACATCAATGTCAACATTTCAGATATTAGTATTCACAGGTAAATCTTGGATGTTCTACCAAGATTAGGCTTCAGACAAAGTAAAAATAAGGTTTTACAAGAACGTGCTTTGCCAAGAATCCACATACACAAAAAAAAATCAGAAAAGCATAACAGTTTAGGAGGGGCAGAAGGAAGGGCAAAGGAAGAAATCTTCCTTTTTTCTTCTTTTTCTTTTTTTGTTTGTTTGTTTGTTTGTTTGTTTTTGGCTGGTTGGTTGGTTGGTTGGTTGGTTGGTTGGTTGGTTGGTTGGTTGGGGTTTTTTTTAAGAAAATATGCCTTCAGGCAGCTGAAAAACTCATAGCTGCAGTAAGTTTCCAGATCTGCATGGGCACTGGAAGAGCATTTGTGCGCTCACATATAATATGTCTAGAGCTTCCCACTGCAGAGCAAGAACTTTAATCCCAGCCAAGCAAGGCTGCCTGGGGTATGCAGAGTGTAGTAATTGACATGAGTTTCAGTGAAAGCAAGCCCACAGGAACACCCAAAAAATGAGTGCCAAGAGAATGTTAAAACAGAAACTTGTATATAGTTATAACTCTAGGGGGGTATGGTTGGTAGGAAGAGGTAATATCTTTTATTAAATCAGCTGATATGGTTGAAAAAGCAGGCAAACTTTCAGTCTCAAAGTCCTTTCATCAAGTCCTCTCTGGTCCTCCCATAATTCACAAATTTTTATCATCCACTTGCATGAAAACAGTTGAAAAGAACTTTTTTGAATGTCAATGAGGCATTCTTTTTCCTTTTCAACACATTTGGGCTTGTGGTTTTTTAACCATGAATGAAAGGAAGTGATAAAGTAGACTAGGACAATGGTTACAATAAAAATATACTATAAATGAATTGAAACATTGAAAAGCAAAGAATTCCAGTTTTGGTTTTGGACCATATCACAGTTACATCTGAAACACACTGACCCAAAGCACAATGACCTGAGAAATTTTCGCAAACCTGTATGAGAAATGCATAGATAAATTGGAGAATAAAAATAGAGCAAAAAATTACCTCATCATTGTAATAGTTTTTTTTCCTGAGATTTGTTATAACTCTTGGCAGCTTGTGCTGACAAAAAACTTGGAGCACCTATGCATAAATATATTCACACGTCTATCCCTCCTCCAATCGGTATTCAGTTCTGCCTGGGAAGTGGTTGGCTTTAGCTCACATTTTAATGTTTGTTTTTAAAAACAAAAAAGTGCCAGCTGTAACACAACCCAGAAATGACCTCTCTCTCAGAAGCGACCATTTTAACAATAACTGAAATAGGAAAAAGTCAGTGGCATTTGAAGAAATAGCTAAGATTTAACTTTTTTTTCCTCTGTATCCAGGAATTTTAAGAAGAGTGCTTAGTAAATCAATGAATCTTCCTTACAAAAGAAAAAAAGAATTCACTTAAAGTTTACAAAGTTTTCAGGAGTTTCCTGGTGACTAAAGAGTGAAAATTTAATAGTTTTTTTCTGTTTCTTTGTTCTCAAAATAAGACAAGTCACGTAACTGCAAACAAAGATGGAAAATTATTCTGAGACAGCTGATGTGGGAACACCTGAATAAGCACATCAATTGTAGATAGCAGACATGAATTCAGACAGACTTGGACAGGTATTATACCTGAGGTTAAAGGTGTTTCTGGGGTATAAATATCTGGGTCAGTAAGCAAAATTCAGATTTATTTAATATTGTTCAATTTAGCAAAACATTTGACACGGCTTCCACGTGAAGGGGTGAAGATGCTGCCAACAGGGTGGGAGGAGGGTACTCCATCATTCAGTGTAGAACCACATTAACGATGCCCAAGTTTGGCCCAAGTAGTTGGGTACATCATGCAGACCTGACACTTCATGGGTCTGCATGACACTACCTGGGGACATGTAGAAGTAACAGCTAAGCTCCCAGAAGTAGTGGTGTGCCACTTGTCAATATGCTCTGCCCGAAGATGAGCAGCCATTTCCTTGTCACAAGACTACTCTGCCACCTCCCAATCCAAAACCAGCTTGAGAACGTCAGTCTATTACTTTGTATGAGAATGGCCTAGAGACACGAGATAACAACACGAGACATTTTAAACCAGATTATTATGAAAAATTACCCGAGAGGCCTGTTTTTTGGGACATGGCTTGTATGTATCTGTGAGTGGAAGATTTGGGCAAGTACATGAAAAACACAGAGTCTGAGTTAGTCTTTGTGGAAGCAGGCAAATTCTTCAGTGTGAATGGAGGTAGACAGACTTATAGAAGGACTTAGTCCTGAGAAAGATTTCTTACAAGTTTTAAGAGAAGTAAGGAACTGGCTAGCAGCAGGAAATAAAAGGAAAAAAAGCTGATAGAAAACAAAATATTTCAGTATGCTATGGCAACACTTTTTTTCTTGTTTGGATGGAAACCTGTGACTATCAGAGATGAAAGTAAGCAATGCTTTGCAAACTTTACAGGGGCTTTGAAAGATTTTTTTCTATTTGTCCCACTGCTGAAGGCCAGACATTTTGATAAAGAGAACTCAACATAAACAAAGCAGTTCTTCTCTCCTAACTTCTCAAAAAAAAAAATCTTTCAGTTTTAAATAGAATATGAGGGCCATCTTATGACAACTATACATCTGAAAAAATTTAAGGAGTCCAGAGTTATCTTCATCTATATTGCTAGAAATCATTGTAACCATCTGAGAAGCAATCTTGCCTTACATTTATGTCATAATGGAGACAAAAATAGCTTGTAACATGGTCTGAAAGTCATTCAAAGAGATATTTAGAATTATCATCCAGCTTCATCTGCACTTTCAAAGATCTTTCTCTTTAGCCTATTGATAATAAATGTCAGAAAGAAAAAGCATCTTCTCTGCAGCAGACTTAACATTCTGTCATTCCTTGAAAATGATAGACATCCACAGCAGGAGATTACAGTACCAACGATTGAAACTTAAATCCATCTAACTTGAAAAAAACTTCTTGTAACACCTCAACAATCATTTTTTGCAAAGAGCAAGGCCATGCATAGATAACTTCTCATACTGGTAATAACCCTGTGTTACTCCTACCCACAGCTGTACCAGGTATGGAGTTTTCAGCATTTCTTTGGTGCTATAGGTAATACTGTTTAACAGCTGCTGGAAATAATAAGTTTTCAGCTGTAAGCAATGTGCCTATCACCTGGCACTCATCACAATGTCAGTCACTTAGACACAAAGATCCATCACAAACCACTCATAAAATTCAAACTCTGAAAGACAGTTTTAGAAAAGAATTGAAAGAAACAAAAGGTGGTGCTTATCTGTTGTTTCATTCCTGCTGTGTCTCCAGTACTAACACAGAAAAAACACCAACAGACTCACCAGGAAAGGGGAAGGAGGGACCAACAGACACACTTTGGTCTTCTGCCCTGTCCTAAGTAAGAAAAACATAAAGCCTGCATACGGAAAGCTATTTTGGAAATGTCCACAAGAATGTTGAGATATTTTCAGACTAATGATTCCATTCTCATAGTAGCTAAAAGAAGACAATGACATTTTAAATTTATTGTGTTAAGTGGCAGTCTAGTGAAAGCCTTCAGTGACACTCCTGGTGTCTGACCACTCAAAAACCTGAAGGACTGAGATTATTTACTGGTGATTTGCCTCTGCAGTGGTCCTGCAACCAGTTATCATTGTCTCTATCAGCTGCTCAGGAGACAGTGCAGTCACACTCTTCAATAAACGTTAAATCATATTCCTCTGTCATTCCACATTTCATTACTGCTTTATTTCCTGTCTTCAAGGCCCAGCAGCGACTATGATACCCACTATGATCTCAGTGGCATTAAATCTCTTCCCCCTACAGTGCATGTCTATAGCCCTAGACCAGTCAGAGTGCAACATCCCAGGTATTTGCCATGGCTGCAGCAGGCCCAGGTTGGCTCAGCCCCCAAAGAGCTTCCCTTTTAGAGTTTAGACTAGCATGTGCATTCAGTGATTCAACCATATTTGACCACACCTTAGTCGAAACAAAGCAACCATTAATTTCAACAGGAAAAACAAAAACATAACACAGGCAAGGCTGATAATGCAACAAACCATCTGCAAGTGCATCTGTCTCTCCTGAGACTGAGATTGATGTCTTCCGGTACAGTTTGATAGCCAGTCAGTGTGAGCAATACCTCCCTCTTTCTCCCTGTCTCCCTGTTTCCCAAGAATACTTTTGCCCACTTCTAACTTCATGAGCCTGTCTTCTGCCTTCTTAACTTGCTAAATATTTTATGTCTACAGTCTCCCAAAAGTCTGACAGTGAGACTGGAGACCTTGCTTCACAAAGCAAAATTTACAAGCGACTGGGTTTATAGTGACTCTGCATGTAGAGCAATCTGAACACACTGCCCACTTTCCAGACTGCTTGATGTTTGCACTTCTCAGAATTAGTCCCTTATACGCAGAGAGCAAACTACATAGCAGCAAATAGCTGAGTGCACAGCAATGACAACACAGCACAGCCATCGTCCCATCCTTCTCACCGATAACCACAAAATGGAGACGAGCGTGCGCTGCTCACAGTCTGGCTACAGATGCAGCCTTCTGTCTGCCTGCAGGGAAAGTTGCAGCAGCAATATGCATCAGTGACTAAAAGGTACAATGAGTTGCAAAGTAGAAATGACACCGAGTTAGCTAACTACTGCTCAGTCTCCAAAAGAATTAATGTTCATGACGATTTTACTCTGTCAGCAAATGAGGTGCTCAAAGCACTCTGCCTTAAAGGAGAGGAGAAAGGATTTTCTTTTCAGCTCCTTAATCCTATGTATTATTTCCAGATTTCCTGATTAGATTTGACAACCCTGAGGTTTTTTTTTTCTCCTCCATGACTTTAACTAAATCGAAGAACTCTCTTTTGTCCCACTGGAGTCACCTTGTTATTTTCCTTCCCCCAAGAACAACTTAGTTCAGAAATCCATGCATTTTCCTCATACTGTAGTAGTCAAAGGTATCACATGATGCAGGCTTTGACTTTATTTCCTAGTTTCAGAAACTATGTCTGCTTTCCCTGCAGTTTACATACAAAGAAATAAAGGACAGCCAGCCTCACAGAAGATGCTTTGTAGTTTTTCTAAAGGAATGATTTGTCCCTTTCAGAGCAACTGCCCATTACAAGCAGATTTCTGTCCTCCATTTCCACTCAGTGACCTGATCTGTGCTTACTACTGTGATTCTGCAACTTCAACAAGCACTCAGGAATTACACTGAAAAATGCCATCCTCATCTTTCTGAAATACTGATGTCAGCTTACCTCTGGCACTGTGCCTTTCCCCAGGGTGTATCATACCAGCCACAAGATTTTGATTCAGACATTCCTTGTTTCCCTTTGAAAACACCAGAAATTCCATTTGACCTATCTGTAAAAAATAAGCTGTTCCTACAGAGGATGCCAGGAACAAAAATTCCTTCTAAAGAAGCTTCCGTTCTATTCCATCTCTGTCTTGCTCTGACAGCTGGTTGAAGGAAATGAGATCCTCAAAGTCCATTTTACTGTTGTTCTTAGTATGGAAATTAATAAAAATAGTCCCAGCCCGTGACTAGAGTTTCTCCATGGTATAACACAATTATCTGATTACAGCAAATTCTAGCCAGATTTTTTCTTTAGTCTGGGCAACTTCCTCATTATATCACCTCTTTTCCTCTCGGTCTTGAAAATTATGAAGAAAAATGGATGGTTAAAAAAGGGCAGACTAAAATTAGACTTCTAAATAAGACTTGCAGTGGTGCTGAGCACTTTTAGTCTGTAAATGTCTTTGCTTTCTTCTTTTTTTGCTGATACATTTAAGCTACTTAGTATTTTTACAGTAATATTCCCTAGATGCTTATCTTCAGAGGCCCCTGCTCAGTGAAACCCACCAAACAGCATTTTTCCCCTGCATTTCTCACAAGAAAGCTCTTAGTAATCCTTGCAGTACAAATAATCTTCCTTGTAGTAGAGACTGTAGCATAAAAACCAGCTACAGCTACTCAGCATAGAATCATAGAATCATGGAATTGTTTGGGAATTTGGAATCGCTTTTAAGGGTCATCTACTCCAACCCCCCTTCCATGGGCAGAGACACCATCTGCTAAATCACAGGGATCAAAGCCCCATCCAAGGGCATTGAATACTTCCAGTGATGGGATATCCAAAATTTCCATGGGCACTCTCTACCCCATCACCTCTATCACAAAAAAATTTCTTCCTTATGTCCAATCTAAATATACCCTAATTCAGTTTAAAACCATTGTCCTTTGTCCTGTCACTGCAAGCCTTGGTAAAAAAACTCTCTATTGGATTTTCCTGTAAGATGTCTTTGTATATTGAAATGCCACAATAAAGTCTCCTCAGAGCCTCCTCTTCTCCAGGCTGAACAANCACTGTCTCAGCTGTCTTCTGGTCATTTTTGTGGCCCTCCACTGGACCCACTCTAAGTGCATGTCTTCCCTGTACTGCAGATCCCAGACCTGGATGCAGTACTTCAGGTGAGGGTCTCATGAGAGTGGAGCAAACATGCATAAACATACTGCATAAACACACTCTGACTGCCAAACATGATCATGCCTTTTCTGCCCTTACCAAGCTATGTTTAGCAATTCCATGTGAATGCTAACATGCTGGGACCAAAACAAGGAATGCATTTCCTTTTCTAGGTGTATATTTATCTTATACCTGTAAAAAGTGATTCCAGGTACAATTTAACCTGTTTTTTCCTCTCTTCTGAAGTTAGACAAATGATTCACAGCATAACATATACTTTACTGACTCTGCTCTTTGCATGTGATAATGTCCAGTTCTCAAAAATTTTGATGAATAGTTGATATATTTACCTGTGTGGTTGGCCACGAACTAATGAATTTTTAATTTCTGATATTTTCTCTTCATAAATATAGGTTTGTGAGTTTTGATTCAGTCTGCAAATAGCTGCACAGTGGTGAATAAGAAAGTAGGAGTCCATATCTCTTTCATAACCTGACTAGGAGTGGATATTTCATTCTCATGGCATAATAAAATGAGTGTTTATTGCTGCCACCAATGCTTCTTTCAAAGAAGGGGGAATACTTTTGAATTCAAAGAATAATGTTTCTTTCTTTATGAGTGACCAAGGTGTAGTGTACTCTCTGCACAACTTAAGAACAGAAAGTGAATACCCTGAAGACGAATACTGAACATATGAAAGGAGGCAAGAGAATGTGGTTCCTCTTTCACCTGCTTTTCACTTTGAATTCCCAGTTAGGAAACACAAAACTCTTAAGCAGCTGTGGAACCAGAATTTCAGTATCTTTTTTCCTTTTTTTTTTAGAATAAGGCAAAAATGTTGTATCTAATGGAACATTTAAGTGTAATTAATTAACTCAATCAAGACTAACAGCTTACATATTTAATTATCAATTGTCCTAGGGACTTAAAAAGCTCTTTTATTTATTACACAGATTATTTATTGGCATTTATACTCTGGAAATCTATACAGATTTCTCTGTAATATTTACATACTTTGTAAATATAAGGAGACTGAGCAGAGAAAATATATCATTTACTTTGCCTACATAAGATGGATGAGACCTGTATTTTCTTAGAAGGTAAAGGTAACCCTTATGAGCATTGGCTCACATTATACATTATGCAATTATGTATTATCACTTTCTAATACTGGAGAAATTATACAAGTAAAGAATTTCTACATTTTCTGTGTTTATTTTCTTTGTTTTTTGCTAAATTTTTTGTTACTGGTCAAAGGCTGCATTGCAATAGTATTAAAAGGAGAAAAATGGTTTCACGGCAAATGTTTTTGATTGACAGGCAAGAAACTTGCTTACCTTTTAGGCCTTTAAATCATGTCAATTTATATCATAGCCAGATTTGGTGCCATAAAAAAATATGTAGCTACAAACATAAAGTGAAGATTCCCCTAGAGCAAAGAAGATTCTCCATACTTAGAGTAACAATTCATTTCTCCATGATCAGCATCCATCCATACATGCAGCAGAACTGAAAATACCTTCAGATCCTTCAAGATTAACTGCAGAAAAGATGGAAGTTCCCTTCTGTAAATAGTGAGAGTTGTTTAACATTTTGTTGACATTGAAGATTCATGCCTCCATCATAATCTTCCAACAGCTAAATATTTCAGCTTAATTGAAGAAGCAAGGCAGAGAACAAGTTTGTGCAAATCTATTATTAACCACTATGACTGCTTAATTTTGTGTTTAGATGCTTTATTAATCACTAAAATATATTGTAATTGACAGACATTATCTTAGTAGGGTTCCATTCAAAACAATATTTATTACAGATTGGAAATACTTCCCCACTGAGAATATGATGTTGTACTTGGGGATAATCTAGCACAATTATCCCATAAATAAAGTGAATGTGTTATCATTTTTACAATATGATGTCTCGATCCAAAGATTTTTCTAAATTGTTAAGAAATAACAAAGAGTTTGCAGCTCAACAATATTATTAATTTATTAATTTGTTACCACAGATATATTCATTAGCAAGTAAACCACCAATAATGCTCTTTTTGTGGGAAAATGCCTGATCCAGTCTTGTCAATTTCTAAGACTACTGTTTCAGACCTCTCAAGTGAAAATCAGCTTTAAAAAATAAGCAAACAAAATAAGAAAAAAATTGGTTTTTTCTTATTGAGAGATCACACAGATAAATTTATTACTACAAGGTAGATTCTCTTTCCATCCCTCATTTTTCAAACTAGCCATAATCAGTTTCACTTTTAGGTAGTCAGAAAACAATGGTTATGAAATGATTGTGGTAGTAGTCATAAGTAACATCACAAATTTTGAATAATAGATGAATAATCTACAAAATTGCTTTATGGATTCATTCTCATGTGCTGAAAGAATCAAAAAAGAATCCATTTACATTCTTTTGCATTCAAGTTTTCTAAATAGAGATTTATTTGAGGAAGTCATACAACATTTTAATTCCATTAAGTTGCTGAAATGAAAGATAAATAGGGAGAAATTTCTGCTTACAAAACTAACAAGAGCCAAAGAGGACATTTTCTTCAGTTCTGGGGAGAAAGAGCAGGAAGATGTTAATAGAAAGGTCCTTGCAATTTAAGTACTTAATCACATCTGGAAATATCTAGCACAAATCAGTCCCTAAAGAAAAATACATAACTTTAATAGATAGTAGCCCTAATTATAAATTGCACATATGAAACTGATCACTCTGTAATAGAAATAAATACATTGAAAATCTTGGGGTTTTACTTTGAAAAATGCTGCATAGCTCTGCTCTCAACTTAAAACTTTGAGTAAATTCAATGCTGGACTGAAACAATTGGGAACCAACTGACTACTGAATGTCTTTGTCAGAAAATGTAACTTCTAAAGATTCATATCAGAACCAGAAAGACAACTTTGCATGCCTGTAACTTATGGTAAATAAGATTTATTTTATCATTATTGCAAATCTCTGTAGACTATAAGACTATTTTTAAAAAACTTCTGACTGTAGAAATAAAAGTTAACAGTAGACCTAGGAATTCATTCCAACTTAAAAAAAAAAAAATTGTTTATTTTGGACTTGTTGTTTGATGATTCCAAAATCTATTTCTATAGAAGTGCAACTTTATCATTAATTAATTAATTAATACTTCTTGACAATTTAAAACAGCTTCTCCATATAATTTGCATTACCTATGTGCTCTAGGTTTAGATTAGAAGTCTTTTTTTTATGATCAGCTTTTGCTCTTCCCTGGTCATGATCTTTANATTGCACATATGAAACTGATCACTCTGTAATAGAAATAAATACATTGAAAATCTTGGGGTTTTACTTTGAAAAATGCTGCATAGCTCTGCTCTCAACTTAAAACTTTGAGTAAATTCAATGCTGGACTGAAACAATTGGGAACCAACTGACTACTGAATGTCTTTGTCAGAAAATGTAACTTCTAAAGATTCATATCAGAACCAGAAAGACAACTTTGCATGCCTGTAACTTATGGTAAATAAGATTTATTTTATCATTATTTTAAATCTCTGTAGACTATAAAACTATTTTTTAAAAATTTCAGACTGTAGAACTAAAAGTAAACATT
>VZTA01014688.1:15392-26394 GCA_013398855.1 Mohoua ochrocephala
GAATTCATTCCAACTTAAAAAAAAAAAAATTGTTTATTTTGGACTTGTTGTTTGATGATTCCAAAATCTATTTCTATAGAAGTGCAACTTTATCATTAATTAATTACTTAATACTTCTTGACAATTTAAAACAGCTTCTCCATATAATTTGCATTACCTATGTGCTCTAGGTTTAGATTAGAAGTCTTTTTTTTATGATCAGCTTTTGCTCTTCCCTGGTCATGATCTTTAATAACTTCTTATATATGATGTTGGCTCTGACGGACACCAATACCTGATTTGTGTGCGGTTATCACAGTGGAGGAGGGATTGCAATATTTATTATTTTACATGGTGTATTTAATTTTTTTTTAATGACGGTCAATAGTTGACAAAGTCTGGGAGATCTAATTGAAAAAACGTTCTTAATAAATATAAACTAATGCTCAGAACATAGTGTTTGACCTCCAAGTCTGTGCTGGCATCAACACAAGTAGGTCTTGATGCAGCTTTTTTTTGGAAGGGCAGAAGTGGTCACAGCAGGATCATTAGCATGGACAGACTGTAACAGGTCAGTTTTCTTGCTTTGGGAAGCCAGCGCTTCTTCCGCTCCAATATTCAAGGGGTAGGCAATTTTAAAATTATGATCTCCTTAAGATCTTCTAAAATTGTAATCAAATCGAAGGACCTGTAAGTCAGCATATTTAGACAAATGTTAAAAACTGGTATTGAATTGGAGCTGAAAAACAGGAACATTTTGTGTCCGGATATGAAAAGTTTTTTGAAAGTATGGTCACACTTTTGCCACATTTTGACCAGTTGCTACTCTGGCATACCATGCTTTAAGATGTATTTATGATGAGTGAAAAGTCATCAATCCATCCATCTGGATAGACAGTGTAATTATACGACAAGAAGAACTACTTTTCCTGCAAAGTTTCTTGGTATATTTATTGAAGTGTTTAAGTTCAAAAATAAAGGGAAGCTAGGGGAGGATTAATTTGCTACATATTTTTCTTTATTTGCATTGTGCTGATCTGTTGGTCTAGGAAAATGAGTTGAAACTGCATGGAGTAACAAAATTACTTATGAATGTTGATGATATAGATTCATATAAATCAGACGTGTTACTTAATTTTAGTAAAGCATTTATTCTAACTAGACTGTCTCTTTACAGTAAACCAAATGCATATTTAGAGAGTTAAATATGGAAAAACAAGCTACTAAATTTTTAACAATATTAATCATTCTTGCTCATTATTCTAATTTAGAAAAGCAGCTGAAACAGCACCAGCAGCCCCTTCTTCCAAACCACATAAATATTTCCTTCTACTTCAGGGATTTGCGCATAGCAAAGACAGCAGTGTCTGAAGCAAGGGAAGGGTAGGTGAGTTAAAGTGATATATATCCAGTCTCTCCATCTCACTTAACTGGAGTCTTAACTAGGAAAATACAATAAATATCAGGACACTACTTTCAGTAAGGATTGAAAAGCGACTGTGTAAGGTGAAAGCGACTGTGACACTTCAGACAGAGTAGTTGCCATGGAGCAAACTGGCTTCTTAGATGTCACTGTGATGGAAACTGGATGTTTAGATGGTGTTAAGTTCTTAAGCAGCAATTTGGATAGGCATATTGGTCACAGGCACAGGAATTTCCAGGAGGAGAAAGTCATTGCTCATAAGACACAACTGCTTTTCATGGTTTCTTCCATTAATATAAATGTTGTTTCCAGCATGATAGCTACTGATGAACATTTCCTATTGGAAGCTTAATGAACAGGATTCTTGTAACAGGTTTTAAATTCTTTTTTCTTTAATTCTGTAGATTTTAACATTTCTTTCCCACGCTGAACTTTATTTTCTTCATTGCAGGACAGAACTGGAGGCTATAACTTCAGTGAAAAAAAAAAAAGAAGAAGCCCTTATAAAAGTTATAGAGCTGCTAGATTTTTCTTTCTTTACCTTTAAATTGACACATACACAAATTATTTTCATTTTTCTGTTCTCATTCCATTTTTGCTTCTGCTTTCACTTTCTCCAGAGTACAATACCTCCATAAAATAAACAATCCTTGACAGACTGCAGACAATAACTAATTCCTTATCCAGGACATGCTAGGCATGATTCTGGAAAGGTGTTCCAGAAGTTATTAATGCCATTTATTGAGATGCATGTTTTATGAAATGAAAGACAACTTTTTCTTCTAAATCTACCACCAGTTATTTTTCAGTTTTCTAATGTGTAGTGGTGGTGGATGATAACCTTCTTATTGGCCTCAGTATTTTAAAGACTGGAAAGACCTTTTACTTAGCTAATAATTTTATGTTTGAGAGGTTACATTTGTACCCTAGCTAGATTACTTCCAAACTGAATAAATGGGGAAAATCCGGGTTTTTTTTCTTGTTTGACTATGAGACCGGTCTTCCCACATCTCAGATTCCAGAGTTTACATGCAAACTCAGCATTTAAATATACTCAGCAACGTCAAACAATGATCTGCTTGATATATTATAGCATTTATATATTGTTCTGAGTAAAAGAACCACAGGAAATATAAGGATTCATAAGAATATAACATATATTTTTCTACTTAATGCTTGTATGTAGTCAAATAAACAATACAGCTTCACTGGGTCTTCATTTGAACTGTCTCTTTCAACAGCTGGAGATAATGGGTAGAGAGGAAAGGAAGAGAATGGATTCTTACAATTGAACTGTGAATTAGTAGCATTTGCCTCTATACCTGTTTTATGTATGTGTAATTTGAGGATAACAATGGTGCCTTCTTTCGCTTAGCAGGTGAGGATGAAATGAAGCGAGAGTCTCAAACAGGAACAAAGAACTGAAGATTTCATTACTGATTAGTGGTCTCACTATTTTGCTTCTCTGAAGATAAAAAGAGGCCTCTCAGGACGGGGCAGACAGATAAGTCCTTTGCATAACTAATGGAAAATGAGCAGAATACCAGAAACTGTTCTATTAAGAAACCTGTGAGATTATATTTACAAGCTGCAGAGAAGTAGCTTAAAGGCAAACATTCTTCCTTACTTTGCACTTCACTTTTTATATTTATAAGGCACTTTGGAAAGTGTGTTATGCACTGCACTGTACTATTGTCAGTGGTTGATTTGTGGTGCTGTATTGAGCCTGTTTTGCCTTTAGGGTACGAGTCCTCTGAAGCACTGCTTTGAATGTTTGGCACAGTTCAGCTCTTGTAAAATCATCAGGTACAGGTAACAATAAAGTTATAATAAAATAATGTTCTGGTTTGCTCCTAACTCTGTGCTCTAGGCTGACTCAATAAAAAATGTATTTTAGTCCACATTCGAGTGAAAAATACAGTAATATACACACTGAATGTGTAGCAATACAAGATTACTTAGTCTGATTTCAGACTTTTGTTATTGAAATACAATTTTAAGAGAGAGTTCGTTAAAAGTGTGGTGCTAATATTTCCACTATATCATCTGGATATATTCAATTTAAAGTGAAGAAGTTCCAGAACTATAAATCAGAGAGTTTTTCTTGCCTTTTCCACTCTAGATGAGTGGAAGCCATGGGCTGTGATTTTTCATTACTTTCTGATGGTCCATTAAGCAACTATTCTACCTACAACCAGGATGTGTTGCAGTTCAAACCAAAATTATAGGTACAATGCACAAATCAAGGTAAGGTGCTTTGATCTATATTGCATCAGGGATCGAACTAGAGAAATATTATTGGCCTTTTGTCCCAGACAGACATGAGGGGCAATGAGATATGGAGAGATGGCCTAACACAGTCACAGCTCTATGACTTAAACTCATCTAGCAATTAGTTGGCCCTTTCTTCATATAACAGAGGCTATCATTTCCTTTTTATCCACCTCTCTGGGAATGACTGCTGTTAATCCTCACATTCCTCTTCCTCCAGCTCTGTCCCTTGCCCTCTACTACGACTGCTTTTGCCCTCCTTACCATGCCAACCCTCAAGGCTTAGACCAATAATGACCAGAAGATCTTATCAGAGATACCTAATTCAGACGTCAGGGCTCCATCCTGGACCCTGGGCTCCCGTCAACAGAGAGAAACTCTCGCTGCTAAGTCATTGCTAAGTCATCTCATAGACGAACTGAAAGTGCCTTTTTCCTTCTATCATCCATGGCACTCAGGATGACAAACAGAAGCACCTCAGCTAAAGTCATTTTGTGTATGTGTGAGCCCAACACCAGAAGGTGTTTTGCATCACTTTCACAGGCACCTTTTCATAAGAATTTTTCTGTCTTTATCAGAGACAATGAATGCAGTTGAAAAAAATACTTGCACACAAAACCAAAAACCTGACCTTGCTATTCAGCTCTTGATTCATTTTTCTTCTTGCATCTTTCTTCCCCTTCTCCCAGCTCTCCCAGCCTGGAAGTAAAAAGAAAAGCTTTTCCCAGACTTGAAAATGGCATCAACTGCATTAGCCAAACAGAGCAAAATCTGACTTTTATTCAAGCCACAGGTGGAAGATGCTGATGAAGAAGAGGGAAAAGATAGTTTGGGGGAAAAAAACCAACTACCAAATCTGTAAATTCACCCTGGTCTTGTTGGGTTCCAATGCCTCGTCACAGAGGGTTTTGCCCTCTCTCCACTCCTGATTGCAGCTCACAGAAAAAAAGCCTTGAGGCAGCCAAAACTTCTTATATGAACAAGTCATGTTTTCCCATCTTTGACTTTGCAGGTGGTATATTCTGGCCTTTGTACCTTGTCCCTCCCTTCCTCTACTTCATGCTATGACGCCACAGAAGGTACTGAATATTGTATGCATATCTATCTCTCTCTATATATATCACAATTGCAGTAGACACACTACTGATTTGGGGGAATCTGAAAATGTTTTCTCTTTCACCAGTTTAATTTATTCTTCTCTGTTGCTCTTCTATCCCATGCAAGCCCTGTAGCTACCATCATGAGCACCACTGTAATATGTATTGCCACTCCAGTCACGGGGTAAGTAATGTGACTAGCATTTGTCACATACAGTATAGTTTGGTCTCCCATCTCCAATTCTCCCAGGTACAACACATTAAAAAAAAATATACATATGCTTTATGACATTCACAAAGAATATAAACTCATAACATATACATTGACTTCTTTCGCTGCTACAGAAAGATTTGCAAATTTCTATTCCATCATTTTACCCTAAATCTCCGTTATGCATGTTGTAAAATTTAAAATAACTTTGTAATCTCAAACTTCACAACTGCAGCTTAAATAAACCTTGTTGGCGCTGGTAGAAATATTTTATGTGACATCAAGTCAGACAACTGTTTTCACATCATAATTCATAATGAATGATATCTAGAGACAGATTGCAGGACAGCATTTCATAGGGGTATATCAATAGCATGCTCTGCTTCTTTGTTCTTTCAGCATGAACTATTTAAGTAGGAAAATACAAGTCCCAGATATGAATTCAAATTCAATTCTCAAACTGAGTTAGTTTTGAAACTCAGCTATCCATGTTGTAGTTCATAATGTACACTACATCTGTCTACTCGGGAGGACTAGGAAAACCTATAACCTGCCTATGTCCCTAAAATGCAAAAAATGACTTGTAAGTCATTTTCAGACTTACATTTCAGACTTGTAAGTCTGAAATTAAAGTCTAAAGAAAAATCTAACATGATGCATGCAAGTATTGGTATATTGCCATAATTTCTCATAGGGATTTCATATGTCAGCCAAATGATAGTGCAATGCTCTGCATCCTAAAGTCAGATCACCACTTTGCCATGAAGGAAAAATAACAAACCCCACAAAATTTCATTGCAGGGTCTGACATAAGGTGCTGTCAAACACAAGGCTTACAACTGTGACAATGGCAGCTGTTCCCTTTGGCAAAAAAAACATCTGGGAAAACTACACAGAATGAGATTTTTTATCTTTCTCACACACCATGAGCTGAATGGATATATGCCCAAAATATCAGCCATGTGGATGAAAGAAGCTTCTAGAGCTGGTAAGCAATTTAAGTCTGTATTGTATGCTCGGTCTGCTCTTGTTAAATGCAGAATGCTGACAAGCTGAGAAGAAAAAAACATAATATTCTATGAGAAAAATTAGCTGCTTGGAATTTATTGCAAATGCATAACTGTGTTTCATAAGCTCAGCCTGACTAGTCCAAGGGCACCCTGACCTAAGCAGGTTCTCTGAAGGAGTTCCACTCATATAAGCAATCTGGTATCTCCTGGAGAAACATCAACCAACATTAGGTTGTAAGAGCTAAAGGTTATTTTTTCTCAAGCAAGTACAGTCAAAGACAGGAACATTGGAGAAGGGGTGCAGGGCCTCACATTGCAGCAATGCCAGCTCAAGATGCACTTTAAGCTACAGTTTAGCCTTGAGTTTTACCTGCAAGAAAATTCTTTAAAAATCGGAGAGGACCAGAACAAAGTAAGGGCTAATCATCATGATGTATTCTGATAGGGACATAGTGCTTTTCTCCTTCAAAAGAGTATTTTGAATTTGTAAACAAAATACTAGTCTCTTACCTCCCCAAAACACCTATCGCAACCTGTCTGAAGAAAATTCATTTTGGTATTTACAGGTAAAACACTGAAATTTCAGGGCACCAAGACTCAGAGGTAATAGAATAACTTTGGGAAAACAGCACCAGAAACCCTGTCCGTAACATATATGTAATCAACTGGTTACCTAGGCAGATCTTTCACAAGAAAACAGGCTGGAGAAATTTCTGTTTGATTTTGCCAAATGTGGAGAAAAAAACTTTCAGATGTGCCCCTTTGACTGTCAGTCTGCATATTCTGGCTCTTTTTGGTGTGCATGCACATCATATGATGGTAATTATGCACATAATTATGCACATAATTATGCATTAAGCATGTAAAACAAAATTATTATAACCAAAACACTGATTATTAATAAGCTAAATATTAATGCTAATATACATGAATATTAATATAATTAATATATAATTAATATATAAATATATTAATGTTTCACATATATAATTTTACATATATCATTCATATATAAAATATTTGCTAAAATGTAGCTTAATGTCTACGTTTTTTTCCACTTCTCATATTTAAAATAAATTCAATTAAGTAAGGTCATTAAATGAATGACTATTAACAATAACATATTAATCTTAATAATCAACAAAATATTAAAAATAAATATTCATTAAAAAAGAAGGAATAGGGTTTTTTTAAAAACAAGCAATAGGGTTTTTTGACCTTGCAACTCTCTTTATAGAATGCCCTGTCTCTGCCTGCTGTTCTACAAACAGGCTGTGGTCTGTAAACAGCTTTAAATCGCTGGAGCCAAATAATGCAGCAGTGCAAAGATCAAAGCAGTCCAACTCTCAGTTATTCCATCTATGAAATACAAGTCTTTTCCACATTAAAAATACTAAGCCTGCTGGAAAAAATAAAAAGGCCTATAAAGAAGAGTAAACTTTCTTTTATAAATCATCATTCAGAACAATAATTGCAAAAATAGTGACAAATAGTCCCAATGTCACCAGTGTTTGTTTTGTTCCTAAACCAAATGATCTTTAAAAATCATAATTAGAAAAAATCATGACACTTAAAAAATTAAATAGAAAATTAGAATCACCTGAAAAATGGTTACTAAACTTTAAAACAAATCTACAAAAAAAAAAAAAGTCAAGAAACAAATATGTTTGTTATCACAAATAAACTCTAGATTTGTTACAATTTTTTTAAACAAGAAAATAAGCCAGAGTAAAAGTGTACAGTGCTATTACAATTTATTTACTTTTTCACATAAAGTATGTATAAACTATCCAGTCTGTCAGACGGATCATGACCTCATCTAGATGTATCCAGGATAGCCATATATAAACTTTGGAAAAGGATTGTTTTTAAAAGTCCAGGGCTCTGTCAGCAATTTATCCTACCTGGGAAGCTTATTAATTTAATCGAAGTAGAAAGAGTGGGCGAATGTTGCATACACTGACAGCTATATTTTGATAACTTCTTTCCTGGCATTTATCTATAGTCTGCTTTGCAGAAGTCAATGCAATTTGGGGAAAAAAAAAATCACTTTGGTTAAGGTTATCAGAAATAAGTTCCCAAAAGCTGCATCCAAAAGACTTTGTCACAAAATGTAAAGCAAGTCATCTTTTGATCAGTCTTTGAAGAATAAGAGAGGTACTTACATATTTATGTCCAGCTTGTCACACACACAAAAAAAAAACAGAATCAAGAAAAAAGCTGAAAATAAAAAAGCTGGAACTGTGTTTTATACCTGAAATTATTCTCTACTGCAAAAGTATTTCTACAGTGAAGTTTTTCTACAGTCTTTTCTGATGTTGCAACATGTTCATCACAAATTACAACGAAATAATAACAGCAACAACTATTGGAGGAAAAAAATGAAAACCTAAAATTAATACTTGCCATAATTCAAACCAGTACCAGATACTTCATTTAGACATTGCTTCTTTTTCCACGATGATGAAGTTCAAAACCAGCCTTGAGATAACAGATTCACAGCAGACCCAGGTCTCTGTAGGTCCAAAGTACTGAATAATCTCCAGCAATCAAGATCAATGAGAGAACACGGTTAAAGGAAAGAAGAGATACTTCAAATTAATATCCAGACTTAACTTTCACAAAATTTCTATTGACCATAAATTACATATAATCTGCCCTTCAGCATGTACAACATTCATCTGAAGAACAAAAAAGAGCTGTCATCCTTAATAAGCTATCCCATGATCCTTTCCAATTTATTTCCACAATGCTGACTGTGTTTACTGCATTGAAAATATTTCCACATTAAAGGCCATACCATGGAAAACGTTAGCAAGGACTTTGGCACAATACAAATTACAAGTTCTGTAGTTTGTTTCGCTAATCTTTCACCCTGATGGTAGGCAAACTAAAATAAGTGGGACGGAACAACTGGCTACGTTTCGAAATAAGAAAATGAAATAAAGCTACCCTCAGCAATTATTATTGCACCCCAGCTTTTTATTATTATTATAAAAACCTGTTTAAATGATGAGATTAAGGTGTAGATATCTCAATCTTTTTATTTCATACATGTTCACATATAAGTGAAATTTAAGTTTCAAAATTAAACTCAGCATGTCCCAGAAACTGTAGTTCTGAAATTTAACTCTTTTTTTTAAATTATTTCATTGTTATAAATACAGTATATAAGAGCTCATTTGTCCTAATTCAATCTCTCAAAAATTAGATATTCATCTCTAATCTGGACATTTCTATAATGGAAGCAGCAGGTAAGGGAAAAGAGTAATTCATCCAAAAATAGACAATAAGAAATAATTCAAATGTCAAGCTTAGACTTAGACATCTGAGTCTTACATGACTGAAATTGATCAAAATACATTCAAGACAAGGTGAAATTACATGCCTGATGAGAGGATAAAATAGGTTGCATTTGGGAATAATCAAATTTTGGGAATCATGTATACAAAAGAACTGACTTTGTTAAAAACTGACTCCCTCTGTACAGGCCTAATTTTTAAAAACTTTATTTTGAAGGATATTTCAAAGTGCCTGAAGTCCCCAGATGTAATCCATGGCCTGAAGATTTTAATTCCAATTTGATAGTTAACAATTTCACCTGTCTACAATTTCATCAGGAGCGTTGCCAAAGCAGCCAACTTTGAGTCTTTGTCTATAGAGGATTTTAGGAGCAGTGGTTTCCAAACATTCCTAACTATGAATTCTGCATCACCTGAAAAGTTGGGTCTTTAAACCTGTTCATTTGCTTTATTAGCTCAAGGGACTTTCTAAGATTAGATTAGGTAGAAGACTACCTATATAACATATGTAATTGTCTTTAAATGCAATTTTCCATCTGGAAACAGGAAGGTAATTTACTTCCCAGGCACCATCAAAATTTCTGTGGTCCAGCAGCAAAAGTTTCCCAAAATTATCAGTAGTAAACACATTACAAGTCCAAGAGCTATGTGGGTCATACAAATATACTCATCTCAAGGGGTGATTTGGCCCACTTAAAGTCTAAATCACCCTTTGAAACTTCTTATTTCTCTCTCTTCACCATAGAAGGAAAGTAGGGCAACCAGCTTCTTAAAGAAAGACCAAGGTTAAGTGTCTGAAGATAGCCATGAAAGATCAGTTTTGAAATAAATGTTTTGATTATGAAATTATTCCTTAATAAATTAAGAATAGCTATTGCTATCTGTAGAGGATGTTATACTGTTTTCTCCTGAGAAATAAGGGAAATATTAGCAAGATCAAAATAAGCTCTATATCTGTTAAACAAGAGATATCAGATGCGAGTGAAGGATAATTCTGTGCTGGTTGGATTTTTTAATAGCTAAAACAAAGTTTGTATGGTACTGAAAAAATTTATTGCACCATTAGTTTGTACAAAATAATAATTTACTCTACAAGAAGTGCTTTGATAAAGAATTGTCACCAAGAGCTAGTAATCAAGGGCAAATGAAAGAACATATTCACTGTGCTCACTAAAATACTTCAAAATTGCATTTAAATCTCCAAATAGTCTGTCCAGAACATTATTTTTCATTCTGACAAATATATGTTAGGGTTTTTAGGAGCTCCCCTTTTGTTTCCCTTTTCTTTTAAGGAATTTTCCCCATACGTGTTGCCAGGAGACACTAATGGTTGGATACTTAAGAGAGACAAAAGACCCCGGCCACAAAGGTAGTGGTCCAGATGGCTACTCTCTTTTCCCTGGGGTTTTCTCGTGTAGGGCAGAGATGCCTTGAGACTTGAACTGGGAAAAAGGGGTTGGGTGCAGCCCCTGGCACTCTTGCTCTCTCGGCATTTGGAGAGGAAAGGAGCTGCAGTCGCTGGGGGCGGGGATTGTCACCCCTGCAGGATTCTGCCTTCTGCTGCCTTTCCTTCTACCGTGAGTGGAGCTCTGCTTGCCGGAGCCGCCGTTGCACTGGGACCCCATTTAACACCCTGCCTCACTAAGAGAGGGACCTTTTTTCACCATCTGCTGGGGTGCCTCAGGGGAAAACCCCGGGATCCCCAGCCC
>VZTA01014688.1:27220-58860 GCA_013398855.1 Mohoua ochrocephala
CCCTGCTGTTCCAGCCTGCTGCTCCCGAGGGTCCTACTGGGGCTGGGATCGGCTGCCCCTGGGGGTTTGTGGAGCCTTTCTTCCATCCCTTCCCGGCTCAGCCCGGCACCGGGTTCTGGGTCTGTTTGGTGTTACTGACACAGTTATTGGTGTGTGTTTGCCTGGATAGACATACATCAGTAAAGAACTGTTATTCCTATTTCTCATGTCTTTGCCTGAAAGCCCCTTAATTTTCAAAATTATAGTATTTTGGAGGGAAGGGGCCTACATCTTTCCACTCCGAGGGAGGCTCCTGCCTTCCTTAGCAGACACCTGTTTTTCAAACCAAGACAATATATTAATTTTGCATCGGCTGTAAAACAGTGATTCTCTTTTTTACATAAAAATTATTGAAAAATTTAATATCTCTTTAGAAGTTTTCCTACAACAACAAAAAAACCCACTGAGTTTAAATGTACTCTTGCAAATTGATTTGCACTTTGCTATATTAACAGATAATCAGAACAAATGGAAAAACAAGGCAGTTTATGCCCACCTTCATCCTGGCAATTTGGTTAAAAGCATAGGATTATAATTGTGTATTTACAGCACTTTCCTTGAGTTGATTTACTAAATTTTAAACTTTATTCAAGCAAAACACTACTTGCATTCGGTAAGAAATACTTTACAGTGTTCTTTGGATATGTGAGACGGCAGTGATTCAAGATGTATGTCACTAATGGAAACCATTATTTTGACAGATTCCAACACAGCTGACCATGAATATATTACTTAGTCCACTCTACAGAATTTACTAGACCAAAAATAAAGTACCACTTAGTCTGGGCAAAGATGGGGGGGATATGTTGCCTCTTACTTCACGTTTACTTTATCATATTTGGGTGGAATAATGCTCAAGGAGGAGGTTAGGGTAAAGAATTTTAGCTAGAAGTGAATTTCCACAGGGTTAGTAATCACGAAGGAGAATGCATTTTTCATCTCTGTTGTTCAATAAATTTTCAAACATAAGTTTGGCATGGAGAAAGAGAGATCACAAGAAATAAAACTATTTAATGTCAGAACTATTCAAAAAATGCTAGGCAGTGGCACTTCACTTATCGAGGAAAATAAGTTAAAATACCACCTCTGCCATTTAGCCAGTCTCTGAGATTGAAATAAAAGAAAGAATGCAAAGTCCTTGGCTAATGCCTTTTCATGTTCTGTTCACCATTTGCACAATGTGCTTAGCATCACATAGCCCTTACATTTAATAGAGTTCCTTTAATAATCGTAATCAAATAATCAAAAAATAACAAGCAACAACTACCCATAACAGTAAATAAGGAACAAACTAAATAATAAATTAATAATATAAAAATAAATATTAATGAAGAGGAATAACAATACGTTGTGGACAATTAGTAATTCAGATGAGACCAGAATAATTTTATAATAATCTTCAGATGTTATGGAACATTAGAGCGTTGATTCATAAGAAAGTGGGGTTATAGTTTTATCATCCCCAGGGAGAAAATGCAGTCCAAAGCACCAAAATATTTGTCCAAACTTTCCCATATATATTCAGGTAGTCAAATGCCTGTGCTGGTACATGAATACAGGTGTACAGATATACCTCACTTGTTTAAGAGAAATCTCTATTGCTTCTGTAAAGAAGTTATTACACATGGGCTGGCACCATCCTGGCTCCTGCCTGCCATAAGAATTTTTTAACTTCTTCACAAATGTATGAAAGAGTTTTAATGTTCTTTAGCAGTGCAAACTAAAACCTCCAAACTTATGAGTCTGTTTCCACAGCACAAGAGATGAATCATTTGCCTTAATGAATGGGACTATGAGTTAAATTAAATTCAGGATAATTGCATACACTTCTTTTTAGTTATCATTACTGGAGGAAAAAAGACATCTCTGGAGAACATTTATTCCTATCTGAAAAAAGGTATCTAAGATGAGGGTCCCAGTTTGAGACAAATTCAGGGAAACGGGGACTCTGGGGGCGGCAGGATGGCCAGGAAAGGAGGTGCCAGGGTTATTGGTGCGTTGGGCCGGGAAATCAAACCCAGGCCTCCCGCGTGGCAGGTGAGAATTCTACCACTGAACCACCAACGAGTCACCCCAGGACACTATTCCTGCCTTTCCCAGCACCCGGTCCCTCCTTTCCTCCATAGGGAATACAGCATCATACAGTCACCCCAGGACATTGAGCAAAACCAGTGGACTTCCACTGGCTATAGAAGGATTTGAAGTGACTGGCTTAGGCTTAACGGCTAACTTTCAGACAGCTGAAATTGGAGAAGGTAAGCACCATGTCCCAAAAACAAGAGAATGCCCACTGGCAGATGCCTAAATAAACAATTGCGTTTTTCCAGATCAAAATGCTCTAAGTTGGAAATACATAATATCTAATTAACAAAAATATTCTGAGGTACCACAGGTAGCTGTGTCCCTGAGCATGCTTTGGACATCACCCCTTGTAGTCAGAAGGAAAGTGTAAATGCCATGGGAGGTCTTCTTGGTGCATTCTAGACAGGAAAATGTATGGAGACACGATGCCCCTCCAAAGGCCTGCAGACACCCATCTCAGCACTGTTTATGGAAATATATTTCTCCTCATGGAGGGCTTCATAATGAGGCTAAAGAAAGGCATTGCTCCTTTAGGCAGACTGGATCTTACCACAACAGTGTTCAGTAGAAGCAGTTAGTCTTCGCTTTCTTGTATTCACCCTTGATGATGCTATTGCAACATAAATATCGTTTTTATAGATGAATTAGCAACCTCTTAAAATCCCTGTTTCAATAATGGGATTGGTGACAGCACCTCAACCGTTATAGCATAACAGTGCCATTATAATTATCATTATAGGATGAGGTCTTACAGCAAGGCAGCGTGGTACACTCATTAATTCCCTTGCCTGATGCAGCCAGGAGTCAGATACAGCTCCAAGTCTAAAGGTCAGAAGTTGTATCAATCTGCTTCATAAATGTTGATTTTAGCGAGATGCAATGTCATGAGGGGATGGCAGCAAAAAGCTTCCATGTTTATGCAGTGACCCTGAAGCAACAAATTGAAAATGTTAATATCCATTTAGATTAACTTTCTATAACTTTTATTTTTAACATAATGGTGATTAAAAAACCCTGAAGAAAATTCATACAATTAACACCTGATCAACAGATTTAGCTGTGGATTTGTTGCTGTTACTACATTTAGAAAGTTTGCATGAAAGAGTATACCATATATACTGAAGCTTTCTGTTACTTATAAAATCAATTGTTTCAATATCCTAACTTTAGATTGTAGTGACAATAGGCAAAGACTTTTTTTTAACTCTATGAGCTTAAACTCACAGTTCCCATCTTACTTCAGAAATCTAGGTTGTCTCCAAGCTGGTGCATTTAAGCTGTGAGACAACTCATATAACCTGGACATCAATTAATGTTTAGTTTGCTGTGTATCTTAAGCAATGTTTATGTGACAATAGATCCTCTTCCTTTTCTTTTCCCATAGGGTGGTAATGAATGAAGAGACAGACAAATACAACCATGATACAACATTATACTGTTTGAATAAACACTGAAAATATAAACACTGAAAAACTGTTGGACATTAAACACCACACTTACCCATACATTAATATACATGTTTTCTTATTTTCTATGTCTGTGCTTTGTCTATATGCCTTGAGTAACTGATATTAACTTTTCTTACACCACCGTTAACTGACTAGAGTTCACAAGCTTGATTAGCTTGAATGATTGAAGATGAAATACAGTTGAAAGCTGTCATCATTTATGTAGTCATTTATTTATTTATGAAGACTGCTGTTCTTGGGAGGACTGGAAAAATCTTTCATTAATTAGTCTTGGTGTTCCTCATCCAGTATGTTTACATCTTAACATACATACACGTCAAGTTATAAAACTAATTGTAGATGCTGCATCAGTGTTTTCTGTCATCATCTCCTGTGTTAACAAAGTTTTGAAGTTCAAATGCGTATAAATCCACAAACACCATGCTGGTACATTTCCTTGCTGTTTCAAGCTTATTTTTTGACAGACAATGTTATGTTTCAAAGCTTCCTCAGAAAATAACCTCAAACACATGATGTACACAGATATGGGGCTCAATCAGCACCATAAAAAAAGGCTACTTGAAATGGGTTTTTTCTTTTAATATAGGGTATTACTAGCAAAACAACTACTGCTTTCCTACACGAAGCAACACAATATCCCTGTTCTGCCTCCACCTATGACCCTGCCCTGAACAAATGAGCTCACTAGGCACATTTCAAGAGATGGGAACCCTTCAGGAGATATTCTAGAAGCAAAATACTTTCTTCCTCTAGGACAAAACATGAGTGAACTCACAGAAGGGTCACAAGCTGAGAGGTTGATTATTGCTGCCTGACTTTCAATAGAAGCTGGATTAGAGGCAGTGTAGATGGTTTTGGCCACTGACTTGAATGGCCTTTGCAGTTAATCACTGCTGGCTCATTAGCCAGCCCAGCCCAGCTGCTTGGATCAGCTCTTGGACAGGTAGCAAGCAATCAAAACACAGTGAAACATGAAGTAATGATCATTACAGAAAATGAATGGGGAAAAGAGAGAATATCCCTCATAAGTAAATCTGAGAACATCATTACGTGATTGATGTTGGGCAGTTTGCTCATTTTGTTTTCTTTCAGACACATCAGCACTGGCAATTGGGAACCAAACAATAACAAATCAATCCTATTGTTCCCCACTGTAATTAGGCACTAATATTTGGAAAAGACTGCTATCGTGTTTTCTAGAAATAACACTATTCACTGTCATATTTTCAGAACTTATTAAAAACCACAAGGACCCCGGAATGCAGACTTCATTCATCAAATCATATCTGAAACACTGAGTACACGGGAGATTAGAAAACAAAACTCTTTTTTTAAACTTTTTTAACATGGGCAAAACCATTTTCTCTTCTCGCTCCCTGAGGTTAAAAAGCTTTGACCTAAAAATTAACAATGAAAAATCAATCATCATGCACCCATCCCACAGGCATAAAATTTCCACCCACAACGGTGACGCTGAAGAGAAGCAACACTGTCATTAAGTATGTGTGTCCTTAAGTGTCAGGCATGAAGTCTAGAAAATTATATTACAGCCAAGCTCAAACAGTAAGAGCATTCAGATTAAAGTATCTCAGAAAATGGACAGGGACAAAGGAGACTCAAATCACTGCAAGAATACCTATGCCTGCCATAAGGGAAACAAAATAGATTAAATAATTCAGAAGTCTTTCATGAGCGGAAAAAGCGTAGTGCACTGGTTAAGAGAGAGAAACAAAAAGGCATCCACAGTTTGGAAGGATTTGTAGTTGCAATTTCTCCTTCCAGCATTAGTACAAAAAGTCTGAAATTGGGTACCAAAGGTCAACATGGTAGTGATGGTTAATACATAGAAAAATAGAAAACTGACCTCTGCACATTAAATAACATCTCAGAAGAGAAAATGATGACTTACTACACAACTTTAATTGTTTTTTTCTCATTTTTTATTAAATTAAATGGGTTGTTGAGATTCCTTCAGTAGCTTTAATAGTTCTACAAGGAAATGATGTGGAAATTAAAACATCACTTTCTCCATCATAAGCGAAAAATAAAAGATATGAAAGAATGATAACAGTACATGCAGACAAACCATGTGTACAGAAGCAAACTGTAGAGTGGTGTTCAACTATATTTTTTTTAACATCCATAATGTAGGCAGGAAACAATAAATTAACCACTTCCAAGCAAAAATTTTAACCAGCTATGTTTCTACAGCAAAAACCAGAATAATAATGTTCCCTTAGTTATCCAGTAGTCTAATAAAACTTACATTAGGTTTAACATTTCTGGTTTTAATGATGCTAATTTTAGACACCATTCCTGGCATAGTAAAGGTAATTTTTGGAGAACAACAATTTTTTTCACACCAAACTTCGTTACAATGACCCTTTATTTGTATTAAAATACTCAAAACCCAGGAAATTCAGAGATAGGTTGTTGACCATGGTTTTAACTAGGTTCCATGAAGTTGACAAAAAGAAAAAATACTAAGCTTTGCAAGTATCTTTTACATCTCGAGTAAATTCATAATACACATAGAGTTCTGTATGTGTATTATGAATGTGTCTGTAGCTGTACCCACAGAAGGAAAAATGACAAAGCCTACATGTTCATACCTGCGTAATACCCAATCTAACTACGTAACTGTCTATTAAAAAGTCACTTACATTGCACTAATCACAGCTTTTTAATATTTATTGTTCGTGCACACATTCTACTGCTAATGCAGGCGTACCTCATGGGAGACAGCTTAAAGGCTTGAGGTTAGCAGCAGCCTTTCTGTGCACACATGTGCCAAATCTTCTTATTTGAAGGGAAAGGTTTACAGGTGTTCCCAGTAACCACACCCCAGCGGCCTGCTGACCCCAGACAAATTGCTGTGCAAGGCTAGAAGACAGGGGTGGGTACTGGCTTAGCTATGCAATGCAAGTAAAACCAGCATACCTGAGAGAACTCCTGTTACTCTAAGTGGCTTTTTCTCTTTTGACAACTACACATTTGTGCACATTCCAATTAACCGAGCATTTCGATCCAGTGGTGTAATGTCAGAATACCAGAAAAGAAAGCAAAGCACCATGGTGAATGATGCCCTGGAGCTGGACATTTCACAGAGAATTAGGTCACCATTGAATATGTGTTTGCACATTTGTTTCTTGTCTGCAATTACAGCAGCTGCTGTTCCATCATGCTGTTCCACCAGTTTAAATAGTCTTCTTTCAGATGAAAAACATAGCCAAAGCACTGAAAATCCTTTTGCTCTTCTTTTTCTCGGCTGTTAGTCAGCTGGCACTCTAAGTGTACTGAGGGCCAGACTTAGGCAACTTTCCTCATTGTTATTCTGAATTCTTCTGGGTCCATTCACTGAAGGTGACAAAATGAAAGAAACTCAATTTTGGCAAGCTCTGTGGACCTTCTTCTAAGCGTGACAGAGGAGCAGCCTTCAGCTTGGTTTACCTCCATTAGTGGTGAGAAGGAATGTCTTCAGATGAGCACCTCCTGAGTTCTTCAAACAACAATTTTCTGCAAAAGCTGTGGAAATCTGCAGGCTCTCCCCCTCTCTTGGGTGCTTTCTCTGACAACAGCTGACACGGTTTGCAGTTAGAGCTCTGCAGACCCTTATTTTTCCTTACCTTTTTGCCAAAGGCTGCTCCCAGCTGGGCTGCTGGCATTTGGAGTCAGTCTGCAGGTTTAGTCTCACTGTAGTCATCATGCAGGTAAGCCCAAAAGCTGAAGCATATCAAAGCTAAACTACTCCCCAGATATTTTCTTTCCTTAATTAACTTTTTTTCTTTTTTCTCAAAACTCTCATTATGCTTCCATTGCTTTCAAAGAGTAATATAGAAAGTTCTCTTGTGACTAATTTCAGCCCTATAAAATTTGCTCAATTACCATGAAGTGCCATGTAGGAGAGAGGAAAATGTCTCTGTATTCAAAGGCATTTAGTTTGAATCCTACCAAAGTTCTATTTTTCATTTAGAAATGCTAGCACCTCTCCATCAATTATATTGCTAGTTCTACCTTTTCAAAGCACGAAGTGGATAGGCAGAAGAAAGAAACTACAAAAAACCTCTGACTTGTTGGTCACATTTAGGAACAATATCTTCAGCTGCAATCCCCAGAAAATCCTCTTGCTATTGTCACTGCTATTCAAAAATAAATACGGGTTGTGGAGGAGATGCGTTTTCTTCAAAGTGAGAGATTCAGTCTCCATTAGTTTTCTCTGACCTCCAAAGACAGACGGGAGATATACAATTAAACACTTAGACCACTTAAAAAGCTTTAAAAAATATTTTCCACTAGTTTTCTTACCAGGCATTGATGCATTTGAGCACACATTACAGCAGACCAGTGGTGCACAATTAATTCACAGTCAGAGGGAAGCTTACTGCATAAGGACAACAGAATTTGGCTTGTATGAAGTGGATAGATGCAAAACACTTTTTGATGGCTTTGTGACCGAAAAAGTATGAAGAAAGAAAACTCTGAAAATCTTTCCAGTGATTAAAATAAATTACAAAAATAAATTGTCTTAAATCTTGATGTTGTTGACTTTAAAAATAGCTTCTATTTTAGCTCAAGGCAAATTCTACAGACTGATTACAAAAGCAATGAAAATAAGGTGCTGACACAATGTCAACTTTAGAGTAATAATTGCACTGCTATAATAATCTGTTTAATTGTTGTTTATTGTAATTAAATTCTCATGCACACCAGACTTGCAATTTTCTTTTCCATGTCAGCAAGGTTTCCTTTTATAGAACAGTTTGCCCAAAGCAACCAGTGACGTTACTAGACAGACATTAATCAAAGGACCCTGCAAAGCTACACCTGGTATCCTTGAGGCAAAATGTTTGCCAAAACACAAAACCCACATAAATCGATGCGTGGTGGTTATGGTGGCACTGTTATGCTCGAAAGCAAAAATTTTATAATTCATATTTAAGTATCTATTATATGAAGTAATATTCATGAGCCAATATCATTCACTTAATGACCAAAATACCTCTCATTGTGAAGACTGACAGGTAATTATAATTAAAAAGACCAATAATTTTCCCATATCCATTTTCCAGATGTTAATGTAAACTAGATTGACAACATAGATAGACATAACAAAGGAGTCTAAGAGAATTCATTTGCACCTGCTCAATACCAAAACATCACAGAGGTCAGCAGAAAATTCAGAGTTAATTTTAAGATTTTGATAAGTTGAAATGACATCTGGCCTCGGAGGAACATTGAGGGCAAACTCAATGAAAATTTATACCACCAAAGAAGCCTGGATTTAAAAAAAAAAAAGAACCCTAAAGATAATTAATATCACTTTTACATAGTGCATCAGTAATGTTGAAGCTTAATGTGAAATAAACACTTGAGTCAAGTTAATCTGATGCTAAAATGATTGGGCAATTTATTACAGCTTAAGAAGGACATTGCCACCAGAACAGGAAATAAAGGTTTTAAAACTTGGGTAATTATTTTCAATCAGAGCTGCTTTCAAGGTCAAATGTTTAATACTAGCCATTATTTTCTCTCTGCTAACTTTGGCAGGCATTTCACATGTCTCATCCATAAATAATTAAAGAAGTAACTGCTGTATCAGCTTAACCTTTGGATTAAAATTTGAGTGTCCAAGGTAAAGATTTTATTTGGTTTTTTTCCCTCAAAGACAGCAATATGTAGTTTATCCGGCCTAAAAAATACTGTCTACTGCTTTCTAATTCAGCAATATAAACATTTCCTAATAAGCTTTCTCTGTGATTTATTTTTCCTTTTGGACCATACTCAGCTACTTCAGCAAATTGAGACAAATAACAAACCCGAAAGTTCTCTGTAAAGGCAATCCCTAACACACACACCAAAGAAATTAAATGGAATTTAGGCTGCTGGCAGGCAAAGATGAAGTACTATTTGATGTGGTTTTATTCTACTAATATTGCAACTATTTGTGAAGAGAATGGAGGTACTAGGTTTGTTTTCAATTTATTTGCTGGTATGCAAAGGTCTAGATCTGGTAATGCCATTATATTAATTTGATATTTATATCAGATTGAACCCTACAGACTGGAAAGATGGCATCAAAGCAGATCAAAAATAAGTGAAGGAAATGATTTATAACACAATATGTTGATAAGTCCTGAAATGCACATTACTTTCTGAGCATCAGCATCTTGCACTAGTGTTGAGGTCCTCGGTATTAATCATATTTGGTATTTCAGATCACAAATTAGGAAAAGGTTCTACACAAGTAAGTACATTCAGTCCAATTCAGTAATTGAAGCACATGTTTAGAACTTTCTTTAAAACAAAGTAAGAGAAAAAAGAATTACAAGACACGTTTGTTCTAACACTAAGCAGTGTCTATTTTCCTGTCTATTCTTTTTTTGTGAGTATACTTGATTAAAATAATTGTTCTTTGTGGGGGTACAAGTAATGTGGGGAGTTAGCCAAGGAATCAGTATCCTACAAGTGATTAAATGTAAGCTGAGGTTGATTTTTTACATGTCACGACTTCAACGGTAAGAAGTTATAAATTGAAAGGAAGCCTGGGAAATAGTAAGAGAAGTCACCCATAAATTAGAAGAAGAAACCAAGCACAATATTTAGACATATTAATATAAAATAATGTTTTAAAAAGGCGGGGAAAGGGGGCTGGGGAAGTAGGATTCTCTTTGGCATTGGTGAAACTACGTGGCATCTAAACATAAAAGGACAAAAATCTGTGAAACCAAATAGCTATATCCCTTTAAAAATTGTTTTTGAAAATTTAGCACTGTAGTATTTTTACTGAGGCCCTGAGTCAGCAAAATAAGTAAGCAATTGCCTAATTTAAGTCCATGTACTCCTTATTTAAATGTAAGAAAATTATAGCTAAATCCTTCTCTCAGGAACACTCAGCCTTAAAATTCTATTCATTCCGTTTGCTTTTGATTATTTTAAAATTACTTAGATTTTTTTAAATGTCATTATACACACATAAGTGGATGTCCTGGCAAAGTCTCTTTGTATTTACTCTAATCCTACATTATTTCCCCATATTTCTTACGCTCAGCATTTCTTGTTGAGCTGCAATTAAGAAATTCATGTGATATTTAGCTACACAAAAAGCAACTATATCAGTGCCTACAACAACAAAAAAAGAAGAGCGGGGAAGGTGTATCTAATAAAAAATTCCAACACGTGCAAACTTCTGGCTTAATTGCCTTCTGCTAAAGAAAAGCAAAAAAAAGTTGTTAAAACCCTTCTCCTGGCCGTGGCCACAAATTAACAATTTTCACACTTGCAGACATTCTAATGGGCATAATGGCTTCTCTACTGCTGACCATAGTAGTCAGTTATTATTAACTATTAAACCAATTACTGAGGATTGATTTTTGAAAATTAACTTGTACATAGTACTCTAAACCTAAACGCCTACTGGTTCACATTACAGCAGCCATTGGGGAATATAAATTGGCATACTGCTGCCTAGACTTATATGAGAACTTCACATTAACATTGTGTCTGTTGAGTTATTCTGTAGGATGCATTACAATTCCAACCTTCAGGACAGGGTCAGATGCAGAACCTTATTTTCACATCTTTCCTCTCTGGGACATGATAATTTAGAAAGCAGCTTGCTTTGCCGCAGGAAAAAAAAAGGAAATCATGATCAGAGTTTTCCATATGTCACTCCTTACAATGTTTTCTTAATTTAAAATGAAGTCCTCAAATTAAACTGAAAGGTGTATTTTGGAAACAATGTCTACAAGGATGTGGGCTCCCTGGAGAAACTGCTCCCACATGAAAGACCTACGGTTTTCTCCAAATGGCTGAGAATTGCTATCACCTGAACGCATGTAACACTTTGAGCTTTCAAAACTGGAACAATGCAGAGGAGGAATATGCTAAAACGCTTAAGAGAGTAATGGTTTATCTTGCTGTTCAGAAATTGATAGTCATAGATGACTTTCTATTACGTCTTTGCTATCTTTTTTTTGGAAGCATCAGCCAGTCATGGACTAGAAAACACAAATTAGACAATATGACCAGACCTGTTCTATGCAGAACATCCTAAACTTTGTTGATAAAGTGTCATGTCACAGGATACTGAAAAGGCAAAGAAAAAAAGTTTTATCATCAGCTCTGCAGTATACCTCTTCATTCTTCAGGCAAATTCAGTGCCTCGAATAATAGGATCCCTGGAGGCCCTATTGTGATGTATTTACAATGATCCATCAAAATGGAAGCTACCTGCTTCAGCTCGTAGATAAAGCACTGCAAAGCCTTTCCTATTTTTCCAGCTCTTCTGGTAAATCACAAGGTGCACAGCTGTAAACAGCTGGATGCCAGGTAACACAAAATTCCATGCCCACATGAGAAACCTACATCTTGATGTACTCAGATAGGTGATTCCCTTGGCCATAAATCTACTTAATAACTTCAGTTGATGGTAGAGTGAGGATGGAGAGGAAGAGTGAGCTCAGCATTTTAACTTCTGAGTTAACATTAACTTCTAGAAAAAACTTACCCGCGAACAGATAAACCCCAGCTACAGGCCTGTCATAGTCCCACCCTTCGATGGCACCTCTCCAGTTCCTCAGAAGGGAAATAGTTTTGTCAATTCCTTCCAGTTTCAAGCTTCTTTATTTTGTCTAATCCCAGATGTCGTATCTTTCCAGTGCCATGGAAGAACAGAATATTTTTACATCATATTTAGCAGATGGAATCCATCCCAGCCAAATTTATCACTGCCAGATGGCTGACCCTTATTTACTGATGAAAAGTTAGACACAGAGATAAACTTTGATCAGTTAAAACATCCAGATTTTCTGCATGAAAATGGCTGGGTAGCTCTTCCCTCATATTCACCAGCACCAACAGATCAGCAGTTTCCACCACATCACTCTCAAGCCATTAACCAACAGACCTTCATGTGGGATTGTAACATCTTCTGAACTAAATCACATGACTAGCCAGTAAAGGGCTTAGGCCTTGGATACTTCAATTCATAAGGAATATACAAAACTGCCTTTTGATGGCATTAATCCTATCTTCGAAATTAACCAATTTTTCAGTGTCTGCAAGATAAAAAGCCCACGTACAACAGGACAGTTATGCAACAGAGGATGAAAAGGTTAGTAGGTGTTACAGACACAAGTAATATATTGCATACATTATTTATTGGCTACTTTCTTAGTTGGAGAATAAGTTCTGAACCTGGAAATTTTATGTGGAATGAAAATTTCAGTATCCAGGTAGGGATGAAGATCATCAGCATCTTATTAGAGGGTTAAAAAAAAGAAAGAAAGCTAAGCTTGTCTACTGAATTTGTAGTCTTTGACTTCATCCCAGAGTAGTTCTATACTATGTTCTCTGTTTTAACAGCTTACTAGTTGGGTTCTGCTTTTGAAAATGGTGTTAAATGGTGCATAGAAAGAGATTCAGAGGAATAGAAAGAAAAGATGTAATGAAGGATAGACCCCAGGAAAGTAGGTAATCCTAAGGTGATGATTCATGAACCTGAGTTAGATAGCAAATGTGAACTCCAACAAGAAATGTAAGTGATTCTGCAAACAGTTTGTAAACACTTTACTGTGTAAAACCATGTTTCATTACAGTTCCCTGAAATAGCTCTGATTGAAAAATAACAAACCAACGACAAAAAAAGTTGTAACGCTAATGCAAGCTTTATTAGTGTCTCCAGGTTTTGCCTGTAAACCAGTAGAATCTTCTTTTTAAATTCTCTTCTTGTCTGTGGACTACCACATAAGTACTACCTGTAATCACCTATCTTCTGTCCCATTTCACAGAAAGACAGTTTCTAAAATCTCATATGGTAGCCAAGGTAATTTTTTAAAAGCTCAGCTACTCTCCCCAACTAATGAGAGCAAATGCACATACTAAACTACCTGTTTGCTGTAATATTTCATGAATGCATTTTAAAAGGCAACATAAATTTATCTTCCAGAATAACACTGGAATTCAGTGTTTCAATTCTCAGTTTTTCAAAATGTATCTGTATATTAAGAAGAATTAAAATTTATAGAGGGCCTTAATGTTCATGCTCTCACAGTAAAGCAGCTACTAGCTAGATGCCTGTGAGATAAGAAACCTCTCTGAGGTCATGATATTGAGTATTTGTCCATGTCTGCTTTTCTTACACCTTTTTCTGGAACGTCTGCACTGGATACTGAGACAACGTGCTGGCCTTAGTGGGACTGTCACAATGTGCAGCTTCAGTATTGCACGTGGCTTAAACACAGGGTGTGTTTTCCTAAATCACATGTTACGCAGATAGTACAAAGGAAAACAGCACTGTGAGCAATTAAAGAAAATGTTACACCTTTTTCAGAAGTGTGCAATAACAACTCCAGTCAGAAAAAGAATATAAATTAGGAACAAACATCATAACTATTAAGACCATTTCTACCTTCAAATTACAACTTCCGAAACCACATGTAGTGTTATGTGAAAAACAGATACATATATTTCATCATTATCAAAATAGATATACATTTCATCCTCATTGGCAAACTACGAACCAAATATTACATAAAAGTGACAATAAGTGGCATACAGGAAAAATAATAAGACCTTATTTGTTTCTCGCATCTCTAACATTTAGTCACTAGTTTAAAATAGCTCTCTTTTTGTTTTCTTTAAACTGTATTTTAGCCATTCTTTCTTCTGTCAGGTATGGGGAATCTACAGTAAAGGCAGCCATAACTCCATATAAAGACATGTTTTAGGCAATATATGACAGAAGAAACTGAAAGGGCCACTAACTATGGAAAGTGCACTTTGTCTTTTTTGTATCTCTCCTGCAAAGATGAGATTTCAAGAACATATGAGGGAACAGTCTACTCCATTCACTCCTTCCTGTCAGTGTTTCCTGTGTTCCTTCCTCTGGTTTGTCTGCTTCTAATTCCTTTGAACACCACGCGAATAAAATTTTACATCAGGCTGTAAGCACACATGCTTCAAATTTAGGATGTGTATGTGAAAAAGGTTAAGGTGATACTTTCAGATCTATTTTTAAAAATATATATAAAGTTAAAGATATAGACCACAGTAGAATTACAGATATTTCCCTCTTACTGCACACTTTCCCATATCCAATGAATGCAATGAACATACTTTTTGCATAGAAAAATATCCCTCAAAGCAGTCCAAGAACGAAGTTAGCACTATTTCATTGCAGTCTTAATTCAAGATTTCATTTCATTTACTTCTCTCCTGTTTACCTTCAAACAGAAAGCAAACTTTGAATGTTCACACCATGAAGATATTTCCATGATGTAATGTGGAGGATCAACTCCATTGCTTGGGAAATTTCCAGGAAAAGGGTGCATCAAATAGGCCAGGAGATTGGAACAGGGTACCTAGCTATCCTTGCTTCCTCTAGATGTGTGGTCACAGATGGTACCTAGGGAGGGTATTAGCTCTAAACTGCAGCAAACAAGAGATATAGTGCCTTCTTTGAAAGCTGCCAAAATCTCTAATAATTAATATTATCATACAACCTATTAATAATGTCTATCTCTGTATTACAGCTATGGCATAATATACCTTCCTCTATTAAATGGTTCAAATTCAAATCCGAAAGCTAACGTCCATATCACAGAATCACAGAATCATTTATGTTGGAAAAGACCTCTGAGACCATCAAGTCTAACTTTTGATCAGCATCTTGTCAACTAGACCATGGCACTAATTGCCATGTCCTGTTGTTTTGTGAACATCTCCAGAGATGTGGCTTCACCACCTCCCTGGGCAGTTCATTCCAATGTTTAACAACCCTTTTCATGAAGAAATTTCTCTTGATGTCCAACCTGAATCTCCCCATGTACAGATTGAGGCTGTGTGCTCTCATCCTGTCTCTGGTTGCCTGGGAGGAGGGAGACCCCACCTGGCTCCTTTCAGGCAGTTGTAGGGAGTGATAAGGTCTCCCCTGAGCTTCCTTTTCTCCAGGCTAAATACCCCCACCTCTCTCAGATGCTCCTCATAGGACTTGTGCTTCAGACCCTTCACCAGCTGTGTTGCCCTTCTCTGGACATATTCCAGCACCCCAATGTCCTTCCTGAATTGAGGGGTCCAGAACTGGGCACAGGGCTTGACATGTGACCTCACCAGGGCTGAGTACAGGGGTACAGTCACTGCCCTGCTCCTGCTGGCCACACCATTGCTGAAACAGGCCAGGATGCCATCAGCCTTCTTGGCCACCTGGGCACAGCTGGCTCATGTTCAGTGGCCGTCAATCAGCACCCCCAGATCCTTTTCCATTGGGCACCTTTCCAGTCACTCTTACCCCAGCCTGTGGCACTGCATGTGGGTTTTGTGACCCGTATCTGATACTTCAAGTGGGCTGTTCAAGAAGCACTTTAAGAATCTTGGAAATCCAGCTATGAACTGATCACTAATAAGAAACTCTACTTTCCACAAATACTCAATTTAATTTTCTCAAGCATACCTCTTTTAGCAAAGAACACAGCATTTCCTAATATGATGACATAAAGTACACGTCATCAGACACATTGCTTTAAATTTATGAGTCAATGTGCTCAAGATTATTTTTCCTGTTCTCTTTCCCTTTACATTAGCAGGTAGAATTAATTCAGCCACATGCTGAAATATGAAGAATACTGGAATATTAAAGTACTAGAAGAATGCTATCACAGCAGCTTCTCATTGTTGCATCCTCAGTGGGTATTTCTTATCTCAAGTACTTGTATCTGCCCCATAACTGTATCTGTATCAGCTTGGTTGGAAGTTTTTCAAGTGAAATAATACAGAAATGCAGAATCAAAGGATTCAGTAGTGTGAAAGGCAATGTTTTAATTATCAAAGAGAGCTATTTCAAACCTTTTTCAAAACTAAAATGGATATCTAGGACAGGATTAGACTATAAAATAAACCATATTCATCTCCTTTCTACTCAGAGCTACACAGAGCTAAGACATTCAATATTATTCAAAATGAAATGACATGTAATATTCTCTCTTACTTGCTCTCTGTGAAGAACCAAATTGTAAAATTTAAGTAATAACCATGAATCTTTTTTTAATGGTATCTGTAACTGTACCAAGAAATTCTACACCCAGCTGTAGCTTAAATAAATTTAGACTCTCAATAAGGAAATGACTGCTACACACAACAAATAATAGCAGCTAGTTCAAACATGAGCCTTAGGATAACTTATTTCTTGAAAAAGCAGTTTAAGCTGAAATTCCAATTTCACTGCTTATTTTATCAGATAGCTTTTTACTACAACACTTCAATGCCCTGTGGAATACATTTTCACAGTAAAAGATTACCAGATTAACCCATGTTTAACACTCACATCTTTCAAGATGCAGATTTATCAAAATAAATGTTTCCATAGAATCCATTTACAAACTTTAGTAAACAGGTCACTCTGCATGGAGGAAAAGTACACACAAAACAACAATCCTAAATTGCAGTCTGCAAGGCCAGTAAGAATTATTTAAAACTGATCATCAAATCAGATTCTGAAAATTGTAAATTGGCTTCACCCATTATTTTTACATGCAGTAGTAAAGTGTGTGCCAATGCTATACAAGTAATTAATTCAGTAGCACGGACTTGGAGAATTTTTCTTCATGTAAGCAGATATACACATTTTCCTTTAGTACTTAGCAAACGTTTTTCCACAGGTTCATTTTCTCATTCTTCTCGAGGAACTTCAGTTTGCACATTGTATTCTTCTAGTAAAATAAAAAATACCTTCTTTACTGGGTAGAAGGAGCTCTACAGCTCCTCTTTCTCCCTTTACTCTTTGGTTGAATCTTCATTAGCAAGAGCATCACAGTATGAATTGATCTGCAGAACAAAATATTAGTTCTGAGAACAAGTGGTCACACCTTGTGTGTTTTGGGGACCTCCGGACCTGTTGACTGACAACCAATAGTGTTTGGAGTGTATTAAGGGGAGATCCTGGAGTCATTCTTTTGATTTATTTTCATACAGGAGAGACACAGATTGGGTGAATGACTGGGAAATCCACTCCAGAAGCAGACTAGTCTGATCCAAACTAAAATTTGCACATGTACCCTATAAACACCCATTTCAGTGTACTTTCTGATCAAGTTTCCTCTCCTAAAAATTCTAGGTTAACTCCCCATTTCATGATATTCATCTCACTATAGTATACAATGGTCCTCTCCATACTTCCTCCACTCCTTCATGGTATGTTCCTCATAGCCCATTCCATTTTAGATGATGACCTCCCTGCTTTCTTAAGAGAAGGTCCTTTTCTCAAAGAGCGTTAAACATTCACTATTTCTGCAAACTGCACTATCCTGAGTGGCTGTTTTCCAAAGCTGAGATCGAGAGCAGTGCAGCAGACTGATATAGTAACTCTCCATTTTCAAATATGAAGTTCTTCAGGGAAAAGAAAATAGAACTACAGCATTTCTAACAGATTTTGGAGTTGTTCAAGTTAATGAAAATGCTTTGCTTGCTATAGGGTGCTGCAGGCCTATTAAAAATGTCTGCAGAAGAGATAATTCACTATTGAAGACGAAATAATTTTGAAGTAATTTCTACAGATACCTATTATATTTCTGTTGAATTTTATAAGCTAAATCCTTATTATGAAATTCCACTATGGCCTTTTGTTCTAGGTAATAAAGCATAATGCATAGCATGTGCAAGTTTTGTGTTTGTTGGCTGGAGAGAAACAGAACTGCTTATAGAAATCTTTATAATGGCTTCTACACCTTTCCTCCCAAAGGGAGGAAAGTCCCAAAGGACTGCTAAATTATGGTGTGCTGAAAAAAACCCCATGATATGCATAAGTTTTCTAGTCCTCTACCATCTTCTGTTTCACAACCTTTGCAGGGCTGACCAGATTTGTCCAGTCATTGCCAGCCACAGGCTTTTGCCAGTGGCTGCTAAGCTGCCTCTGCTTTTGCATCCTTGTCCAGTGAGGTGTTGTGTTTTAAAGCATACTAAAATTTTTTAACATTAAATCTTCAGTGCACATGGAAACAAGCCTGTTGGATGTGTTAGAGACCCTACAGAATCTTTAAAGCAGAGTAATGCAAAACCGTAAACTCTAAACTCCTTCCCCCCTAACAGAGGTAACATTATACTGTCTATATTGATACAATATGTACGTCGCAGTGCTGAACATCTGCTCAGATTCATTAGCCCAGTATCTTTGTGATAGTATGAAAAAAAAAAAATGAAGAAACAGAAAATATAGTTAAAAGCTACACCCATATCTCCCAACATTAGAAAAACGTGTGAATTGTTTTGTCACATAACTTCTTCCAACGAGAAAGAAGACAAAGAGGTAAGAATAAGGATATTTTCTATCAAGAGCATAAACCCAGATTCACATTTCCAGAAGTAACATGCGGTGAAGAAAAAAACATATAGATCTTGAAAAAAAAAAAGACCTTATACAAAAAATAAACACTTCAGCACCTTTTAAATCATGTGTGTGGTAAAGCTGCTTTCCTAGACAGACAAAGTGTGAAATTCTTGCCATGGCTCTTATTCTAAATAATTTCAGTACGTCGCCATTCAGCATGTAGCCTGGAGCAGATCTCTTACTGAAGTGCTTATCATGTTCTACTGCATCGAAAATGTTTCCTCTTGTCCAGAACTTTCCTCTGATGAAGCAAAAGATTAAGAGGATTAGATGCCCTTCCTTGGATCAGTTTTGCAGTTGTACAAACTCTTTGCAGCTTGTGAACACTTTACTGTTTTTCAAACATTTTTCCCTTCATTATTCCACCTTTGATCGGCTTTGTGTCTCCAGTGTCCCTCCCCCTTCTTTACCCCTTTAAAGAATGACAAAGCTTTGAAAGCACCTGAAGACATTCTGAACGGTGTATGTCTCATATTTACTTCTGCTTGAGTGTAAAAGATTAAGTTTTCATCACCCAAGTGGCAACTCTCTCTCTGTAAAAAGAACATGTTTGAAAGAGTTCTCCTGCAAATATGCTATTTTTGCATTTTCCTGACTTCTTCCCACTTATTTTCTATTTCCTAGTTAAGGTATGTGTACTTGTAAGAGCTCATTTTCATAATGGGGTGCTAAGGCACCAGCAATTAAAGAGAAAATGTAAAACCACTTTCATTTACAAAGGACACAATAATTTTAATACTACAAAGAGACTTCCTCATTAAGAATACCAAATGCCTGGGACAGGCATATATTTCTCTAGACTGTGCTCCTGGAGACTGAAGATATGGGACCCAGCTCCTGCCCATCAGTCTCACGGCTGTGTGAGCGCAAGATCATAGCTTGAGTAACATTCTCTTTTCCTGGAAGCAAAGGCAGAGCTAACAGCCTGCTACACAGCCACACATTGAATGACCCTAGCTTCTGACCTGAAACAGACTCTCGGAGACATAATTGCAGCAAAATAAGGATACGCAGACTCCAGATTTAACCAGAGGTGTACTATGCATAGACTTAACTATCCTATCTGGATGCAGAAGCAGACAACTCTTGGTTCCTTTTGATCCATAGCCCTCACAATGTCTTATAATGTGTGTCCAGCAGTTTCGGGCAACCAGAACCTCCACTGCTCCAGTCTGTACTCTTCTGTGGACGTCTGATCTAAATTCCAAAATGTCTGGATCAAACCCAAACCTCTGACAAAACTAACTGTGTCACCTTGCCAGTGTTTATGTATGGTTCATCCTCTTATTCCCATCCATTTTAGGCATTTCCATTACCCAGATTTTCTACAGGTCTCAAACATGTTCAGATGAAAGGTGCTGTGCCATGCAGTACTTCCCACAGTGAGGGTACTATACAACTAACAATTAAAAATATGCTCTTATTTCATTTGGCCATGCTGTTGTCTTTCTGAATTGGGTTTACTTAGGAGAGCTAATTGCTTTTATGCGTGGGAGCATGTACATACACATTTATAAAATGTAAGTAATTAAAGCAGTCTTCTCTCTCTTTGTCCTTTCCACCAACATGCTGCCTGTGTTCTCGCCTTTGATCAATGGTGTAAATGAAAGCGTTTCTCCGTGTGTCAGCTCTCTGCTATTGTACCTGAATCATAATGCAGTTGTGACCTTGGGCCTTGTCTCTACTGTACCAACAGAGACATGTTGTGGGTAAGTCCCAGAGCAAAGAAGTCTAGGACCTTTCTGGAGATAGCTCCTTGTTGTCATATTGCTGGAAATACTGGAAGAGCTGAGGTCCCCCCAAACTGTCAGTGACCTCCTCAGCTATGGCCAGAATCCAGTTACAGGCAATCTGACATTTCATTCTAATTCAAAACAAAAAGTTATAAAATTCTCACAAAAAGAGTGTTCAGGACTAAATCCAGGGTCATAATTTGGGAGGGCTGTCCAGCAGCCGGGGAGAATCCGCAAATCCCAGCCATACGCTGGCTACCCACTGTGCTGGTCAAGCAGGGCAGAAGCAGGATTGCTGCTGTCCAGGCAAGCTGCAATCTCCCATCAGTGTTTTCAGTGATGAATCTGCACTTTTAAACCACCAAAGGAAAGGGTCTTGACCCAGCCTGAAATGTAAATCTTCTCCTTGGTTAGGCTGTGTGTGGGTTCAACAACTAAGTCTGCCTGCTATGAATAGGCTGGCTGTTGGCAACAACGAGAGGAAAAGAAACCTGCAGCAACCATTTCCCAGCACAAATACGCCAGCATTTTCAAACTTTTCAAACCTCGTCTCTTTGTATTTCAGGTTACTGAGTGCAGTCTACAATGGGTAGTTTCCCTGTGTTTTCCTGTTGGCACAGAGTCAGTTTAAACAACCCCGATGCACACCATAGCTCCAGTAACTTTGGGTTCTGCAGTAAGATTCACATCCATAAGATTGTGTCAGAGTCTAATTTCTGTTTGAACAATTTATTTCAGCAGTCTCTTAGGTGCCTGTACTAGAGCTAGGAACCAAGAGGGCTTGGTAGATCTGTTGTTAAGTATTTTCTTTTTATCAAATATATGTGTCTGAAAGTGACTGTAATCGGTGAGGTAGGAAACCACTCTACTCTCTTACTTGCACACTGTGAGAAGGTATCACTTACTGCCAGTCACTGAAGATATGAAAAAAACAGCTTTTACAAATGGGACTGTTGGTCAGACGTGCAAAGCCTTTTCTGCTACTTGGCTGTACAGGAATAGCCAATCTTTAACTAAGTTCCTTTATCTTCATTTGCACAAATAGCAGCCATTAAGCAAAGTCTGAATTCAATCAGCTTGTCTCCAATGGGAGATAAAGTTGAAACCATCTGCTAGTTCTTAAAAGCAATGAGGCAAATTTTATTACTGAGTGATTTGGTTACTGATGCCCTTGTTTCAGCTGACACATTGAAGTCTTTCTCTTCTAAGTCTTGCCTAAGGTCCAAAAAGAAATTGTAATGCCCAATGCACTGTTTGTAAATATCAGAAAAAAATGCCACGGAACTACTGGAAGTAGCTGTTCAAAAGTGACATACCAGTCTTTTGGGTCAAGATTGACATGAATAATGGGGTGCCCAGAAGAGTCTTACAATGTATTCATTTTCTTCAGATGTTTTTTTGCCCCCTGTTCTTGTCCCATCTTGTTTGTACGCCAATTTTTCTTGAATATAAATAATATTGAAAATTAAAAATTAACATGAAAATCGCACATGATCTTATGGGCTCAATCCTATTAAAAAACCCACATCATAGCAAATATTCTGTATAACAGTATTTAGACATCTTCATTGCATTCACCATAGCTAACTACATTTTAAATAAACCCACATGTTAATGCTAACTCAAACTTCCCAAGTATTGATACTGGCAACGGTATGAACATCCCTGCTAACTCTGCATTTTCAAATAATCCAAAGAGGTCTGGACTACTTACTCCAACAGTAAATACATGAGCAGATCGATGCGCTCTCTGAAATCTCATAAAACTCTGCAAATTCCTTTCCAAACCACACCCCAAATGTTTGGGTGAACTTGGTCCTTTAACTAGAGTAGCTACACAACACCTATGAGTAGTGTATATACCATGATAAATACACTTTACGCTGTCATAAGGTATATAACACTTTCATTACTCTTAGGAAGATCAGGTAATTATCAAATTGGAATCATGCAAAAAATCACATTTTCATTCACATCCTCTTTCTATAGCAGGCTAGAGAGGTTGGAGCTGAAGTGGTACAGCAACTTGAATGTCAAGAGGTCTACAATTCTTTCTGCTCATTAATGTGAAATAAAAAATTCAGATTATTCTTCACAGACCTCTTGCCCAAGACTGCAAGTTATTAAGCATTTTGCCAGTTGCTGGCTGCATGGGCTGGGAAAGATTGCGAGGTTAAAATTAGGTGAGCTACTAAAGATAAGGCTTTGGGCATCGACTCCTTGAGCAAGAATTTAACACACCTGAGAGAATTAGAAACCTGAATGTACTGCAAAGACTTGGGAGCTGCAACCTCGTTCTGTTAAAAAGCTCTGACATAAACTGAACGGTGAACTGCTGGTGTTTAAGTGGCTTCTGCTTATAACTAGATACTTCTTCTCTCTTCTAAGATTTTTCAGCAGTATATAAGGTTAAGCCTAAGATCAAACATTTTGTTTGTTTCACCTACTTTATTCTCCCTGTCAAACTCCTGGGAAAATAAAAAATGCTTTTGTAATAAACTCACTGAACACAACAGCTGTTCTGAGTGACACAGTTGTATTAGATCATGACCAATTCTTGTTTTTCATAGTGACACTACTGTGGTAGGAGTCATTACTGGCTATTTGGAAATTCTGTTCTAGCAATACCAGCAAAGAAATAAATTTAAAAGTCCTGTTTGCTACCTCTATTGTAGTGTTATGACACTCAAATTTATGGGAACTGTCTGGATTTCTCTAATTGTAATTAGCTGGAAGTCTTAGGCAGGGGTCTCCTCTTACTTTCTTTTCAATGCATGCATGATATAAGTAATTATCGGTTTTGGTCAACTGCTCTAGAGAACAGGTTTCAAAGTCTGAACTTCATTTAAATTTTACACCACACTATTTTCTTTTTGTCCATCTTCACCAATTCAGAGGTTAAAAAATAATAAAAATCTACCGATGGAGGAAAAAAAAAAAAACAACAAAAAGCCCCCAGAGTTAACTCAAAAAGCTTAAGAAGTGATTTGATAGCAATGGAAAACTACAATCATTTCTTTTGGGCCAGGGAAGAATAAGGGAAATGCAGCTGCATTTTTTTTAAATAAAAATGAAATTTTATTCACAAGAAAAGAATCTCTTGGGTAAAGGCTTAAGCAATTTGGGGGTGGAGCTTAGAGAATTTAAAAAAAAAAAAACAGGTCTAAAATAGACATCTCCTGTAATAAAAAGTAAAATGGCATCTGTTCTATAGATGAAAATATGGATCCATTACACTGTTGGCAAAATGCTAAACCTCTATAAAATATGGGAGGTAGAATACACTTGTAATTTAAATATGGATTAACAAGGTTCCCACAGTTTTTATTTTTATCGAGCAATTTGATATTTCCAATAATCAAAGCAGACTGCTTACAGCAGTCTCAATCTAGGCAGAAAAACAAAATTACTATTTCTTTCAGGAAGCCACCAATGTGTTTGTTTTGTTTTCCTTTTTCCCCCCCTTTTTTATTTTATCATAAGGGATGAGCAAAAAAAGGAGATACACATGTAATGCGTGGAGGGAAAAAAGCTGAGATTAGTTTTAGTCACTCAAAACAATGAAGTCAGANATTTTCCTTTTTTCCCCCCCATTTTTATATCATGAGGGATGGGCAAAAAAAGGAGATACGCATGTAATGCATGGAGGAAAAAAAGCTAAGATTAGTTTTAGTCACTCAAAACAATGAAGTCAGAGAAACTTAATTTTATGCAGAGCCAAGAATTCAACACATGTGGCCACTAGGAATACATAAAGAGGTGAATGTATATTTTGAGTTTCTGGGTTAGCACATTTTAGAAGGCAAATTAATCACTCTACCCCAAAGGATGAATTAGGTGCTTAATAATCTCAGTGATCTCTGACTACGTGGTGCATGTAGGGCACAAAGATACCAATAATGTCTATGGAGCCAGAATTCTCTTCAGGTTTCAAGTTTAAATAAACCATTCTATGCAATCATCTGTAGGAAAAGAAGGCTTGAGTTGTTACAGAGCATTACATTAGTGTATCTGGCTGATGTCGCAGCAATATCAAATATCTTTCAAGAACTGCTTGTCTGGAATAGTTTTTCCTCCCTCACTAATGGAAAAAGAATCATAGCTGAGCTAAAATACTTCATTGACTTCTGCAATCTTTCACTCTCACTGGCAAATATTCGTCTTACATTGTGTGGTGTTGTGCCATAAAGGTTATGGATCATCTGTGAAGATGTGGACTGTAGCAAGGGACTAATGTTTCCCATTCTGCGTTTGTGGTGTAGTTCCTGCATATGACTGGATTCTAACTTCATATTTTTCCACACTTAAGGATCTCCACATATTATGAATTAATTTTAACCAGTGTTTCCTATATGTACTTTTAATGATTTCAGACATTTCTTAACAGGCCATCACAAGAATTTTGGGTTTTGAAAGGGAATTATGAGATCACAATTAAAGAGAAAATACTTCTAAGAAAAGTTGGCTTAAAGGATACTGTGTGCATATTACATATACCTAACTATTTTAGAGAAACAATACATTTCCACTTTCCTTCCCTGCTTCTGAAGTTTATGTACTTATGTCTTTTTTTTAATCCCATTACATTCCTCAGTGCCCACAGAGTGAATACTTTAGCTCCATTTAATACATCTAAGCCCATTGCTCTACTAAATTCCGGGGTCACTCATATTTTGTTTTACAGCTACTACAGACAGGGTTATTAGAGAGAAAAACACAAGTGGGATAAGCATGGCTTCCACCTGAAGACCACACATGAACCCTCTGGCTGTGTCTATGACATTTCTTTACCTGGCAAATGTTTAATTAAACCCAACCAAAGCAGCCAATCACATAGGCTATCAGGCTAGCTTAGAAGACTTTAAAGAGTCAAAATATCACAGTTGGAAGTTCAGAAGTTTTACATAAAACATAGTCAAGTAAATTCAAATATCTCTGAGGAAAACACTGGGTTATGGCTGTTTTAACAGTAGCCTAAATTAATGCAAATAGAAACTGACTTGTCATAGACTCATAAGACTAAACAGCATCTCAAAAAAATCAACTAATCCTTTCTGATACAAAAATGTAGAATTAGTTGTGTATGTCTCATTAAGGTAAGATCTTTGCATAAGCCATCCCAAAGAAATTTCTTAAAGAGCTACAGTAATTTCTTTTTATCCTTCTTAATTATAAAAATCAAAAAACAGGAGATGATAATCTTACTGTTACCATTCAGAATGAAACCTTGGTCTAAACTTCTGAGACAGCAACAAAAACACTCTACAGGAAAGGAAATCTTTCTCCTTGCTGTCAAAACACTGCCACAAAGCCACTTTGCCGAAACTTTTGGATAAACCTAAGGAAATATCACTTACATGCAGATGAAGGCTCAGAGACGAGAACGGGTGAGGTGAGCAAAATATTTTGAAGTAGTAGATCCTTGAAGCCTTTGATGGAATGATACACCACTCAAGCACTATTTTAACTACCTCTCCAAAAGATGATACCTATTTCTTGATTGAAAAAGTAAGATTTCTCTTCTGAAAAGTTGGATTTTTAAGATATGCTATAGTAGGAGCTACATGAAATAGAGTAATTCTTAAAATTAATCCTTAGCATCTATACCAGAAAACCATTATTCAATACGCTGTTCATTAAAGTGTGCTAATGATAGGTACAAAGAAATGCTAAAACAGGTGTTTCCATGTATTTAACTGCTGAATAGCTAAAATTCACAAATTAATTTTCCTGAAATGGCAATATTTTTTCTATTGTACACATTATTTCAACAGCCTATTCAATCAGAATAATTTCAGGTGAGATCCATTACAAAGCTAAATCCAACCCAGTCACCTTGGCTCTTTCTAAAGACAGTGAATCAACAGATACCTCACTTAGTAACCAAGGAAATCCATCTCATTCTGAATCCGTCAACTAAGATCTCTCCTCAGAGCAGTTCATTTGATCTACTTCTCTCCAAGGAAGATATAGAGAGCCCACCATGATTTATTTACATTTAAACACAGATCTAGATGCCTAAAGTGATGACAGAAGCCATCTAAGTGTCTGAGTAGGTAACTTAGAAGCTGTCACTGCAGCTGACCAACATCTTCTTAGTAGAACAGTTGAGTGCAGTTCCAGGACTCATTTTTTGAGTCAGACAGGCCACAAAACTTATTGCAGGGGCTTAATCATCAGAAGTTGATGGATATATCCTGCAACACATCATAAAGCAAACAAGTCCATCAGCACTGACTCAATTTAGTCTGCACCTAACCTCATAATCCCCCTACATACAAACCCCTCAGCTTTCAGGTGGGTGCCTGTACTGTGAAAAAGAATGAGAAATATCCTGGTGTAGATTTTGTAGATTTTTTTTTTTTTTTTTTGGTAGGGTTTTGCCTTCTGTGAAATGATATAGTTACTGTCACACTAAAATCTAATTGCTGTTGGTATGGTCCGCAGTTTATCATTTGTGTAGTGAATAGCCCGTTGGGCTTTAACACCAACTGAAGTACCTCCTGCTGAAATGCAGGCATTTTTATTGTAGGACAGCATGTGAAGGGTAATAGAAAAAAGGAAAATATTTTCTTAATATCAAACAGAAAGTCATTTGGGTATCAGAAAAGCTAAAAATCAGAAAGCTACCTATTGTGTTGTTAGAGTAGACGCTATCTGCATGTTTTAATATGAAACTGTAATGCTAACATAGCAGTAATTTCTAGTGTCTCTAACACCTCTTTCATTGTACAAAGAATTGTAATTAACTAAAATTATTCTTAAATAGTTTGATTTATGAGAATCTATGTAGAAGTATATTCTACAGAAAACTGCAAAATTAATTGCAACAGAAAGTGACTTTACAAAGCAGCATGATATCATTCTCATCTTTTGTTGTTTATCAGTATATGAAATAGATGTGTTAAAAGACATGTTTTCTTAAGTCAATCCCTCTACAAACTTACTACTAAACACAAGAGGAGAAGAATTGTACAGGACAGACATCATCCAGGTTAACAGTAACTAATTTGATCAATAGAAAAATATAAATTCTTGTTAAGTATAAAGTATATCTCAGTCAATTGTTTGAAAATCCTTTTTATTTGTGCTAACTATTATTTCAATTTAGTGCATCAGGTCCTGATTCTCACAGGAGTTTAAATTTCCAAGCACTGCCCAGAAGGCAGCACTGTAACTGAAGTCTGGTATGCATGTTTTCACAGCATCACAGCCTCACGAGAATCACTTCTGTCAGAAACTAATCCAAAAAGCTGATGCATGTATTGCTTGAGGATTCCTCATTTACCTGTTGCTGAACTTTGGAGAAGAAACAAGTTACAATGCATATCGGTATAAAAAAACGATGCTGGAATGAAAACCACTTGAATGACTGCCTTCACTGAAAAACAAAACAATAAGTATTTAGGAAGTTTCTTGTCCCCAAACAGCACCAGTGAAATTAAACAATCCTCCCAAGAAAAGATCTGCCCTCACAGGAATCTTTGTATTACTGCATAGGATCTGTGAGCCTTTTCAAGTGTGCAGTGAACAGATGGAGGTTGTTACAAGCTTTTCAAACCAGTGTTTACTGCAAACCTCCAGGCAATCTGTCATGGTTTTTTGTATTCCCAGGGACTTTTTAAGTTCTTGGAAAGGGACTAAAATCATAAATGTTCCTTACTAATTCACTTCTGCTTAATTCACAAGCAAACTTTTATACGCAGTATCAAAAACATGTATAAAAGGTGAAGGCAGTTATATGAACCTCTCAAACACATCACATCACTTTTGAAGATGGAGCTGTATTCATTGCTGTGTTCAGAGAAAGCAGACTTTGTTGAAAGGACTGGATCCTTTCCTACAGAAAAAGCCATATTTTTTCTTCAGTTATTGACAAGATTTCTTGAATGTAGCTGTAGAATAATGTGCAAAACTACAAGATTCATTCTCTGCTGTTCAGTCAACCAGTGTCCTCTGAACCAGAGAAGACCTAGAGTAGTTTCAAATTGTCCAAGCTAAGGAGCAAAAATTGTTGTGACCTTATTACCAAGATGCTCATTTTACCTTTACCTAAGCATTCCTGCAGGGTTAGAATGCAGCTCCTTATTTACATGTCAATTCAATTTTTCCCATAACACTTTTCATAGTGACAAATAAGGAAGAAATTAAACATCTCCCTCAGAGGCACTTATGGAAGTGTATATTTTTTTAACCTTTGTTATTTCCTACAAGTAATACCTGCTACCTGATTTTTATAATAATATATATACTTTTTCTAAAAGCTTCAGAAATTACACAGTTTGAAATTTTTAACTTTTACAAAAAGTCAGATTATGAGACAAAATTGGAAAAGTATGGTGTGATCACTAACAAATTATTCTTCCAAATTTCATAAAAAGGAGCAAAATATAGCTTAAACTTATGTTCAGGTGACAGCTGCAGAGTTCCTGGATTCTTTTCTCCCAATGATTTCACTAATGCGTCACTACATCTGTCAGCACACAGTGCCAGTTGTAAATTGCTGACAGGCAACAACCACAATTTGAGAGGATTCTTTCAGAGGGTTTCCTACTCTTAATAACATCATCATTGGCATCCCAAATTGTCTCTTGTACCTGAAATCAGAAAATCAGATGAATATTTTTATTTGTCTAACCAGCAACAGCAACCATCTAATGCCTAAGGGTACCCTGACAGATCATTTGAAAAATCACAGTTGGTAGACAATAATTCATAAAAACAAAAAACTGTCCACAGCACAGTTGAAGCCAGTCCCTTCAAATTGCATGATATTTTGACCAATGAAACCAAAAGCTGCCAATCTCGAAACTCAGAATAATATCTTATCTGCATCGCATACAGTAAGAAAAACCCTTCTATGCTTAAGCTCTTTGCTGTAGGTTACGTGGTGTTTCACAGATTGGACATCCTGGGATTTCTTTACTTATACTTACATGATCATTTAAAAAACCCTGAACCACTTGCTCTTTTTCATCGCACTCCATCTTATGCCCAAGGACAAACCAATGTGCTTTGTGAAGCTGCAAAACACAAATAGAGCCAGCTCACACACTGAGCAGGTGATGAAAGTCAAACTTCCTCATCAATTATTTCTGATGCTTGTGGGGATACAGTGGGCTTTGTTGCTAGTGACAGAATGTTGTCTGGGCAAATCTGTCCTACTGGCCCAAGGGTAAACTTCCTATAACAGCCAAGCAACCAAAACCATACGGAAACAGTATGTGTGGTCTTGACAGTCTTTCAATTCACCAGTTCCAAAAGACTAAGTGATTGACTACCCAAAATCTTTAAAATTTCCCAGGTAATCTTATACAAATGATGCAACCCAGCCTTAGAAATCTCACTGATTCACTCTGGGAAACATCTAACAGATATTCAGAGCACTCTCATCCTAAGACCAAACATCCACGGGATGAGGAGCAGTGATAACCATCCAGCAAGGCCCACAGAACTCACTTCAGAGATTTTGCTTTTCTGTCAGATCGATAAAAATCACTAAAAATGCATTGTCATACAATAAATTGATAGAATTCCTATTTTAATGTAGAGCTTTTACAGGTCTAGGAGCAATAATCCATCTAGCACATACAGGCCAGGAAAAACTTGGCAAGCTGTGAATATTTTAGTTGGCATTGTACTGTAAAGGGGGTTTTAAACTTCAGTGAAACCACATTGTTACCCGAAGCATGTGAACATATTCAGAAACCATTTCAAAAGTCAACCATCTGTAGATTTTGAAGCTATGGGAATGCTACAGGCAGCTGAGCATTTCTATTTCTTGATAATGAGCAGCATGATAAATCTCAAATGGACCCTTGTTTTCCAAACGGTGAAAGGAGTATGGTTAGAGCTATCAAATGCCTGATGCCCCATGAGGTTTTTGCAGCCATTTGCTTACCAAAGAGTCTTTCCTGAACCCTAGGAGCTGAGGTCCACACCATGGCTGGGTACCTGGCCAAATAAAACCTTCTCACCACAGTGCCTACCTGGAAGAGTGTCTGCCTGAAATGATCCCACTACAGCTGTGTCTATAGGCTGGTAACACTGCAGAGAGGCTGCAGAAGGTCACTTGTGCCAGCAGAAGGAGCAAAGCATTCCCGTGCCTGCAGGCACTCAGCACAGCAGATGAAAGCACAGTGCATGCAGAGGGTTTTTAGCCTGAACATCTTGGAAAATAAATAGGCATTACATATATCCATATATATTATTGCAAGCATATTCATAATTCATGGAGCAACAAATACAGTAGGGATCATGACAATTTGTTCATCTAAGTTATTTGTTTATTATAAAACCTTTTCTGTGGTGTTTTCCACACAATGCTCTAGTCAGGAGGAATCTGCCTATCCACTTCTTAGACCATCAAGAGGGGTGTTGTGAAAAACATTTAAGAGGCAGGCATTGACATAAACAAAGGGATACAATAAGGACATAATCTTATGTATATTTTAATATGTTAATAAAGAAAATCTGCTATTGGCCATCTATTAATGACCCGAGAAAGAAAAAAAATCACCTTCCAGTGTATTGCATGATGATGGTCTTATATTCTTTAATTATTCCACAGCTTCGGCTTTATTTTCAAGTACCAAGGTATGACTCATGGAAAGAAAGTGCCCACATAAAGGTCCACAGAGAGGTTATGTACGACTTTTTCTAGTAGCTGCTGAGGAATGTCAGCACCCTAGTCCTGCAAAAAAAGTCCCCACCAAAAGCTAGTAGAACCATCTGCATTGGTCCAACTTTGAAACTGTCTATTAAAAACAAACAAAAAAGAGGCCTATTTCGGCCTAGAGAAAAGAAACATGGGAAAATGACAGCAGCTGTGATACATAAAGCACCCATGTACACGATTTTTAAGGCAAAGTTCATTTCCAGGAAAGCATAAATCTCTTCTGGTATCACTATTTCTAAAAACTCCTCAAAAAAAAAAAAAAA
>VZTA01014688.1:58868-79203 GCA_013398855.1 Mohoua ochrocephala
TTAAAAAAAAAAAAAAAAAAAAAGAGAGCACAGTCCTCAGGGGAAAAAAGAAAAGATAATGAGGCTTTTAGGATTTTAGCACTGGTACAGTCATACTGAGTCATTTTACGCACAACATATGCTTGCATCCACTGTCAGCTAGGATGTGAACCCTCTTCAGGGAGACTCCTTAAGTATTTAGTCATTTTATACATTCCTCTCCTGTGTTCTCATTCAGCTCCTCCACAGCTGGAATCTCTTGAGTAATTTGTTATTTATCAGAATAAATAAATTTGTTATCTCTTTTATACATTTACTCTATTGCTCTATAGTTAAATATATACACAATCTTTTTCTTTGTAAGGTGATTTCGAGCACTACAGTTAAGGTCAGAATGTAAATAAAGAAATTGATTAAATGTCAGTTTACCTAGATTAGCTACGTCTTAAAGGATTTTTAAGAGATTGGCAAAATGTTTTTATGCATTCTAAAAATAAATAAAAGTAACACCTCTGATAGAGTGGGAAGAAAAACTACAGTATATGAGGCTTATACTGAAATCCTGATTCGATTTATAATTATAAAGTAAAATGGATGTTTAGAAAAGCTCAGTAGCTGGCTACTAAAAAAAAACCCAGCCACAAAATTAGAAAATTTAAACTATTTAGTTTGGACTTTGAAAAGAGATTATTCTCCGTGCAACAAAGCCATCTTTCCTTTACAACATTATTCTCACAAAAATTGGGGCTCTATAGCACAACAAAATCAAATACTAGAGAATATAATTTGTGATGCAGTGTAATAAGTCAGGTTCTTTTGCGTGCAAAACTCGAGGAGTCCAATTTGGATCACATCTCTGTTTTATCAGTGCATTTTATACAGGATAGAAGAAAGATCATTCACCTTGTGCATTTGTTTCTGTGTTGAAAGAATAGACCAATTAGAAACCCACTCTAAGTTCCATCTTGAGGGAAGAGAGAGGTGGTTCACTGACAGTTAACAAATCAAAGGTGTTTTCAAAGTGACACAGGTCGTGAGAAACACGCAAAGGACACCTGGCTTATTTTCGGATCTAGACTCTGTTTTTATGCGATTTCACTCAAAGCCACAAAAATTATACAGATTTTTAGAAAAAATACCTTCCACAGTTCATTGTTTAGAAGACATTGTTTAAAAGGAATGAGAGAGTTAACCACAGCCAGACCACTGAGCAACAGAGCTCTACTTATTCAGAAATGCTGGTACAACAGGAAGAAGAGCTGGAAGGCAGCATGAAGGATTGTCTACTCCATGCCCATCAACATACTAAGAAAAACAAAGAAAACTAATCGATGTATGCATGTTATTAATGCTGTTTGTCTAGGATTTTTAGCAAGGCCTGGGAGGCAGAGCTCAGCTGATCACACATGCAGGAAGACAAACTGAGCCCACTTTTAATTAGTGGAAACACAGGAACAATAACAGCAGATTCCCTATTTCCCTGGCAAGGACACTTGAATTCATGCATTAACCTTCAGAACAAGGTTCTATGTAGCATGAGGCATCCCAAAATCATAAAAATCAAACAAATGTCTTTATTTTACAAAAGGAAGTACAAACACTCAACATTAACATGACAGGATGAGTCAATCAGTTCTGCAGTGCTAATCCAAGCAACCAAAACTCTTCCAGGGTAAAACCACTGAAAGCAAAACTACTCGGTTCCAACTATCCCTAGTTGTTTACAACAGATCGAGTTTATGAGCATCTAAATAATTACACCTTTTTCTATCTCTTCTATCTTCTTAGAATAGGTATTGGCTCTACCTCATATGTTAGATAACAAAGTCGGCCCTATGAATGTTATTAACTGTGTTCTTATAAACCATTTGGTTTTTTTCTTCTTCTTTACAGTATGGAAGAAAAAATTGGCAACACTCACAACAACTTGTCATATTTTTAACACAAAAATATTTACCATTAAACTAAATCAGAAAAGGCAAGTCAATCAGAGATTAGTACTAACAAATACATGACAGAAAAATGTGCACCACGACCTTACAAGAAGGAAAGTGCCAAAAAATTGATAGTTTAGCAGAAAGTTTAGAATTTAATCCCTGAATGTGCTACTTATCTGCCCATGTAGTTCCTAAGAAGATATTCCCACTGGGACTTGTTAAACAGGTTAAAATTATTTGTGTAAGTTATGGTAGCAAAGTCAGTCTCTTAGGGAGCAATACAATATGGATTGCTGTTAATACAGCTTTTGACATGATGAAAGGGAAAAAAACACTCCCTTCCAAATAAAGGTATAAATAAATAGCTAAAAAAGAAATATCTTCCTGAATCCCGAATCAGGGACTTTCAGCTGCTGCACATTAAGGAAGCAGCCAGGAGCCACCTTAACCCAATAGAAACACGTGAACAGAAAGTGATTCCCACAGCATTTGGGGTTTACACCAAAGGCATACCTCAAAGTACAATTTTCCAGCAGCAAACTTTGCCCATCCACTCCTTGACTTACTCATCCTGAGGTAGTTCTCACCAACCTGCCACACCTGCCTGCTCCCTTCGGGAACTGCTTCACTTTATAGCTGAGCTGACTGAGCACAGGGGACTCACCTGTTCTCTCAGCCCACCTGCTGGCCCCCACCTCTGCCCTCACTCACATGCTGACCCTGCCATGAGCCAGCTGAGGCTCCCAAACAACAGGAAAGGATATGCTTTGAGCTGTTTGTTGGGAGTGTTGTTTTTCTTGCTGGTTTAGCTCCCAGAACCAGTCATTTGGATTTCACAAGTGCTAAAGGCAGAGAAAAAGCAACAAATTCATTAGTTCAGCAGTGGGTTTAGTCAGGCTGAACAGTACCAAGCAAGCTGATACTTTATCATGGGAGTCTATTCATTGCAAGGGTTTGTTGTAAACCAGATCAGTGAAAAAAACTTCAGGATTAAAAACAGAAGAGGGTTTGAGCTCTAGATATTATGACTCATACTTTTCCAAGAAAAAACTGTAAAAACAGTTACACTGGCACAACAAAGGAAACAGTGATTTATGAAGGGCAGAAGAGATGAAAGCAGCTGCAAACATAAGGGACTACGACTTTCCCAAACCAGACTTGTCATCAGAAAAAATCGTAATATGAAACCTCAATTAAATGTTTTTTCAAGTGTCATCTTTCAATTATTTACTACAAAAACGTCATATGTACCATTTTCAGCCCTTTTACCAGGATATTTGCTCCATGTTTGTGCATGCCCTACACATCTCAAGTGAAACACCGAGGATTTCCAGTGAAAACCTGCACACACATAGCCAGCCTGATTGCCTTTTATCTCCTAGTCTGTTGAAAATGCTTTTCTATATTTTTCTCTCCTTCCCCTTGCGCCCAAGGTGCTGAGAGCTAATAGCTTGCTGTCAGTGCCAGTGCTTTGCAGAAGGGAATGGTTCTGAGCTGATCAGTTAATAGCTGAGTGAACAATGGCAAAAAAATCTCTACAGTCACAGCACATATCCGTCTGCTCGCATCACCCTGGATGGAACTCAGAACCGCAGCTTCTACTTCACCCTAAAGTTTAAACTAATATCAGAAAACAGGGGATTTTAGGATTAATAACACACCCACGCAGAATCATAAATAAGAACACCATGGATATATGGTTTCTGAATGTGCATGGTACCTGTATCTCATTTCTGCATTGCACTGAGGCCTGGTAACAAGCTATATTTCCACTGCCCACTGACTCTGCTCTAAATCCCTGCATTTCCTTGGAGAAGAACCAAGCCCTGAACTTCTTTAGTGCACACACACTCCTTCAAATCCAGCATAGCAAATCGACTCCTATCCTAGAGATAAACATCACAGAACTGTATCTGAATACACCAGCTGATTTAACATACTCTCATTCTTAGGCTGATGCAGGCTGCTTCTGAATTTTCTTTGGTCCTCTGCTACTGTCCTAGAATTTCTCGGCCCCATCAGTACTCGATTCCCACTTCACAAGCTGTGAAATCATGCTCAAGCAATGAATAAGGCATAAAGTCTCTGCAGAATTATACATTATTATTATCAAGTACCTGAAAATTAATGTACACTTAGCTGTGAGAAAGATAATGAGACATAACATCTTGACTACTGTTTAAGCCTGGAAATAAAAAAGGGTATCTGGCCCTTCATATTCATAACCTATGAATTTGTTAGATATTCTTCAAGGATTTGTCCTGGTCCTCAGCTCAAGCAAACCTTTTCTGTGTCATTTTGTGTATGTGAGTTTCTTTGTAAACTAAAAAATATAAATTAATAATTTTTAAAAAAACCCAACAGACTAGATTTTGAGGGTTTTTTTAAGGCAGTGCTATGAGTCTAACACTTAAATATCATTTTTTAAACTATGCAGGTTATGTAAACACTCAGCCTTTCATATGTCACATGCAAGTCCACTACAAAATGTCAGATACTTAATACTCTAAAGCTTTGAAATCAATAACAGCAATTATACACACATTGAAAAGAGCTGCTGCCCTTTGGTAACTTATACCTTCTGCAAGCAGGTACTTCACACTTTCCAGCAAAGCCAAATGCTGCACTACTGACACCGGTTAGATTCCGTCTATGAACACATAACTAAATGTCATGTCATTAGCAGCACTGTGTTTCAGGAGGACTTTATTTTTATGTGCATTTAACTACTTTCTTTGAGTCCACTAATTTACAGCTATGTTTGCTCCAGATGGAAACATTTAATCTAATCTATGCCTCATTTTCTATACTGCTCATGACAAGGCTTTCAAGACATTTAAGAGAGAGGAGGAGGGAAAAAGTGATCTGGGAGATTTTGTGAATGATTAAAGGCTCTGCAACTCCAGAAGGAGCAGGGGGATGTTTGGCATGCTACTTACGCTTTTTATTACCAAGCAAACAGGAGAAATAAACTCCTTTCTGTCACACTACCCTGCATCCAGCAGCGTTCATACGGAAGCCTTGTGAACAGTGGCAGCAGGGACAGACTCAACATCTGGTGCCCTGTTTTTGCAAGTCTCAACTGTTTTGCTCTGTGTTTCACCAGCGAGACCAGGGCACAGAGACTGAAAAACCAGTCTTCCTGAAACTCTCTCCCATTTGTTGAACCAACATATTGGCCTAAATCCAGGTGAGACCGCACCTTTCTTCACTCGTACCTGCCGCCGTTGAAGTGTCAGTATGCTAAATATTGTAAATCCCATTTTGAGGAATCCACATCTTCTTAGGTATTACAGAGGTTCATAGACCTCTATGTCAGGTTTGCAGCCCAGGACCCAAACTCCCAGGCCACAGTGAGGAGCAGCGATGCTGAGTTTCCTCATGTTCAGCTTCTAGGGCACCTTTCTCGTCAAAGAATAATGCAGCCTTTTAAAAATTAATCTTTTCAAAGCACAGATTTAAGTGGTTTAATCATTAACATAACATATTACACCAGTCACACACAAGCAAATCCATAATTTAAACTACCAGGTTTCTGTATGGAAGATTACATCAATAGTTAAGAACTGAGGATTAAATCAGTTGTTAACTTTTTCTTTGGACAGCTTTAGTTTGCACATCTGTGAGAGGACAGATGCTAAAAAGGATAAGAGGAATACAACAGAAATGGCTGAGGAGATGAACCAGATGTTTTGTGCAGAAAGGTTAAATAGGTTGAAGTTGGAAGAGGGATGTCTGAGGACAGAAAAGGGAAAGATTTACAAAATCCTGAAGAAGGCAGATAAGGTGGGTAAAGAGTACTTCTTCCCCAAATGTTGATATATAGGGAACTTCTATAAATGGCCACTTTGGGATGCAGGGTTCCTTACCAAAACAATCAATACCTGAAGCCTGAAAGCTGATGCTTTCAGAGATAAAAGGTGGGATCAGAGGCACATAGAATCTCTGAACAATCTGTAGTCCAAATGCGGTCAGATATCCAAGATACTATTTTTACTTTAAAATTTGGTGGAAATGTATAGGTATCTTGCTTACCAAAAGAAAGGTGTTTTGATAACTAAGACATAAGGCATGTATTAGAAAGCAAGCACCATCCAAAATAAAGATCATTTGAGGCCGGTAGGAAGTTTGCAGCTTCTTGGTGGTTGTGAAAAAAGAGTAAAAAAATGAGGTAAGAAAGGGCAAAAGAAAAACAGCCCTGCTGATTGCTGATAGCTGCTCATTTTTAAGCAGTCAGTGACATTTCTGATCTTTCATTTTCTGATGGTTTTCACTTTGATCCTAACAAAGATAATCATCAGTACCATAACCTGACAGGTAATGTGTTAAGCTGTGCATTTAGTTTTTCCCTCTCCTGTTAGCCAAATCCTGCAGAGGCCAATTATGTTGTCTATACCAGCATCAAACACAACAGGACCTATCGTTTGGTGTGCTAGTGATTATAAACACCAAACTACACTCTGAACAAGGACTGTGCCGTGAAGCTGTGTTTCCACTTTACTTGAACTGCTTTTGAGTAGAAACACATTTTAACTTGCAACGTAGATACTGTCTCAGGAGTATTATTTCTAATTACAGGAAGACACCTGTGTTGTGCTTCCTTCTCTAATTACAAAAGGTCAAATAATTCACCATATATGAGTTTTTCAGTTCTTGTCATTTTTCAACATCATGATTAAGTATGATCTATGTTTCATTTATTAAATCCATTATATAAATAATAAATATAGCACTTTGTCAATGTTTGATAAAGCTGCTAAGAATTTCTATTTGGAAAAATTAAAAACAGAGAACTCTGCTCTCTGGAAAAATACATTGACTTTCCCTCGACGTTTGAAAACTTTATAATCATCTGTTTCACAACTGCATTTCAGGCAATTTCAGTGTTAAAAAGAACTCAGTTTTTGAGCAAAGACAGAAGTGTTGCAAGAACAGAGAACAGGAAATTGAATGCTTCAGTGAAGAACAATTAAGGTTAAAGAGACATCCTTGATAGTATATCAGGGGTAGTGATAGATGAGCAGCCTTATATTTTTTACACATGGCATTTCTTTTCATAGTAAGAGAGTTCTAGAAATTAAAGCAATGTTTTAAAATGAAGCCACTTGACTTTTATAATACTGGTTATTGTTAGTTTCCTATATAAAATACACATGACATTTTAAAAATGAGACTGAAGGTTAAAGTCCTTCACTTAGAAAAAGAGAGTTTTTCTAAGAACATTTTAAATACTAGTTGAAGAAAATTGTTTTGGAAAACCTTTGTTCATCCGAACTTCTCTACTTGGCTCAGCCCTCAAAAACCATGTATGTCAAAGTTAGTTTGATGCAGCCATGTAGATTTGTGTGGCTGTGGGCAGGGACTTTAGAAACCATCTCTAGGAAGGTTAATTGAAGGAATCTGGGCAGTTAGGACTTCACACAAAAGCCCATGTGTTCTATCCTCAACTGAATAGAGACTTTAGGACATCTGTGTAAAGTTAAAAACGCAACCTGGGATCTGGGTAAAATCTGGAATTTCAGGCAATTCCATGGCCAGGAAGGAAGGAAGGAAGGAAAGGGAAGCATTGTGGTCTTAAAACTCCTACCTGAATATGAAAATCATAAAATAACTGAATCATAGAATACCAGGTTGGAAGGGAACTCAATGAGCATCTGGTCCAACTTTTCTTGTCAAAAGCACAGCCTAGACAAGGTGGCCAAGCAGCCTGTCCAGGTGAAACTTAAATGTGCCCAGTGCTGGGGAATCCACCAGTTCCCTGAGGAGATTTTTCCAATGGCTGATTTGTTCTCATTGTGAAAAATCTTCATGTGTCTATTTGGAATCTCCCCAGGAGTAACTTGTACTTGTTACCCCTCAACATTTACATGTGACTCCTCATAAAAAGGGACTTTTCTTCTTTGTAAAGCAAAAGATGTCCTCCAGCCTACAAAATGAACATCATAAAAGTTTATTTCATATTTGGGAGTACAGACAAGGGGCTGAGAGACCGAGGAAGTATTTGAAGGCAGTGTTTGACAGTGTTTGAAGGCTTCAAAGCTCTTGGCTGAAGAAAGTGCAAGCACCAAGATCGGTGGGAAAATTCACCCTTGTAGAAATGAGGATCAATTTGCTAAAATTTTAAGTCCAGCCTAGAAAAGCAGACTTTATGCAAATGCTGTTCCTTCCCCTTGTCCAAAAGCAAAATAGCAATAGCTAATGTCACCGTGTATGCTAAAAAAATACAAGAAATGATAGAAGAGTTTGAATGACTTTAGCCAACTGGGTAGGAACATGGAAGGATGCAGTGAGACAAGCTTTCTGATTTTGTCTTTATTCACGTCCTTTAACAACAAAAGATAATTAAATACTGAACACAAGGTGCAAGAGAATGAAACATCTACCAAGCGAGATGAAAGATTTATTACAAGTACTTACAGAGAGAGAGAACTTTGATTACAGGCATCCTTGAGAACTCTTGCAAGAGTGAAAGGGCAGGATGTTAAGCCATAAATCCCAAATTACTATTATATTCCAGTAAAAAAACCTTGATAACATAGTTTGACTAAACTAAGGCTTTGTGGCCTTTGTAAGGATAAACGTCCCAATCAAGGATTGTCTGTAAGCACATTTGCGATTTCTTTATGTCGGTTGTCATGATGAGAGAAAAGGAATTTTTTTTAATGTAAAAAGAAGGTGCTCCTGAGCACAATCAGGAGCCCATTTCACCCTGTGTGGGTTGCTCCGGAAGATAAGAGTGCACACTCGCAGTAGGTGCTCAGTCTTTGTGATCCCAGGGCAAGGATTTGTTTGTACTTCCAGTCCCACAGAGGTACCCATTCGCTGTACAAAGCTTGTCATTGAAATTGTCTCCACACATGCAGGGGGGATTCAGACGCCAGTCAGGCATGTGCAAGACTGTCCCCAGCGGCGTCACACCCAGCGCTCAGGACAGACAAACGCTGCCACTTCCTTGAGAACACAGGCTCAGCCGTGTCATGAGAGGAGAGCTGTGGCAGACAGTTATCAGGGACTTCCATCTGGGTCTCACTGTTGCATTGCTTTGCACTCTGTTGCAGGATTGCTGGGTCCCCAATCACTTTCAGTTCCAGTTCCTTCTTTTTTTTTTTAATTTCTTCACTGAGGCATCGCCTTTAATCCTTCCTCCTTTCCCTCAGCTGTTTTCCCTTTGATATGCCTTCAACATGCACCTTTCTTCACCATAGGAGAGTTTCTCAGAAAGAGCTGGGTCTGATTATGCAGCACTTAGATCTCTCCTTGCTCCCACCAGCTCTTAAAAAGATAGGTGGCTAATTGGAGCCAGCGGCTTGGCAGGTTTTCCACCTATGTGGTAGTTCAGTCTGTCACAATGAGATGACAGTGGGAATAGACCATAAAAATCCTTGGAAGTGAAGACAAGCAGCTCACATTTGATATACAGAGGAGAAAGCATGTGGAGGGAATCAAAGACAGGGGCTGCATGGTCAACAGACCCGGGGAGAGATCTTCAATGTAGTGCTGTGGCAAGACAGCTTTTGTCAAGGGAAGGGGGTGGCTGCAGCAAGGAGATGGGAGGTGATCAGAGCCTTGTGATGTGGTTTAGTGCTGGAAATGAATAAGAAAACCCAAAGCTGAGAAACATATTTAGGAAGAATTAGCAACATTTAGGGAGTGTTGATGTAAAGACGAAAAACAGGGGATGAAGCGTTATGCATTTGCCATGTATGACTAAAAATTTAACAGGAACAATGAAAGTGCTGCAGATCCACAGACTGATGTGAGCGTAAAGGCTCAAAGTCCCCTCCACCTTTTTCTCACCTTTTTAACTCCCTCACCTCAATTTAAGCCTCTGCTTCTAAATTCTACCTTCTCTGGTCAAGAAATGAGAAACATGCTCATTATTTATTCTAGATATAAAAATCATTGTGGCTTCAATTGTGTTTCTTTAGAGTTTCAATAATAAATATTAGATTTTAAAATGCACACAGCCTACCTTCTTTATTTTTTTTAATAAGATGTATGCTTTAACATATTAGAGTAGCATCACAATATACCATCAAAACGTTTTACTTTTCATAACTTTAGTATGAAATTGTGTCTGCTTCTTGTCAATCCACCATTATAATAATACAGCTTGAAGATGAAATACAAGGTGAAAGAAAGAAAAAAGTGGAAATAAAAAAAGGAAAGAGAAGAAGAAGGCAAAGGGGGGAAAGAAAAAGGGAAAAATGGAAACCACTTCCCAATCAGCTACAGGTGGCAGACTTTACATGCTCAGATGCTACTGCATCTTATGTAATAGTATAGCCCACACAGAAATTTCGGGAAAATTGCAGTCTGCTACATAATCAATTTTTTTTTCAGAGTAGGATGTAGCTTAATCTAATTACGGACTGCTGAATTCAAGTATCAGCTTTTATGCATCCTGTTTATTGTACACTTGCCAATTATGTCTAATAAAGACAGACAGGTGAAGTTCAAAGGAATAATTCAGAGAGTTAAAATGGGAATCACCCAAATTAGCAAAATTGTATGGCCAAATCATGATTCAAAGAAGTCAAAGGGAGCTTTGTTTGAAAAGCCAGTGTGTTTACGATTGGGCAAATGAGGGTTTTCTAAACATGGGTGGAAATCAGGTAGAAGTTTATTTAAATCCTGGTTTCGGTTAAGTCAAAAGATTTTTTGACTTTTTTCCCCAGTAAGTTCGGGTTGCTAACAGTCTGGTTTTTGTTCTTGCCTGAATATATCTGAAATGCTTGATGCATCCTGTAACTTTGCATCTTGTGCGGAAGAATACACACAGAGTGCATGTAAATACACCCATCTGTTTACTGAAGCCACCTGGCCTGGTGCCTCTGAGCTTTTACAGCTGAAGTGAGCTGGATTTAGGAAAGGTCAGTGGGGTCTCTCAGTTGGATCCCCTCAAGATCAGGTGTGTTTTGTTGCAGCACTGATGTCTCTCCACAGTGAGATAGAAACCTAGAATGCTCTTCATGCTTATTGAAGTTTCTGTGGCATTTCTCCTAAGATTCGTGTTGCTAGCTTCAGCATCAATTCTTATGACCTAACTAATTTCCCATTGAAGCAAAATGGTTTTTTAGATTCTCCTTTTACTCACTTCATGTTGCATGATGCTGGGCAAGTAGCTTCACACCACTAAGCAGCTACTGAGATTCATCTTATGGAGCTGAATGTTAATGCCAACAGAAGTCCATTTACATATTCCTTACTTCTGACACAGTTTCCCTCTTTAGAGGCTTAATAAAGGTAAGTAATTTTTTTAATGGTTTGGGACGGATTATAGGTGCATGAAGAGCACTGGATCCTACCTAAAGTCAAGAAGGCTGAAGTTTCCACTTTGGGCTTAATGTAGATACTTTAGAAATGTACTGGCAAGCTAATAGTATGAAATGAAAGCTATTACTATATTAAGCAAGTAGTATTGTGGAATCGAGCAGAAGCAGAATGGTACAGCATGGAAGGAAATGGTGTTGAGGGCCCTGCATCTTCACTGGGTATCAGCTCAGGAGTGCAGTTTACAAGAGCAGCTCAGCACACTCATAACATGAAGCTGCTGGGAGAGCCATCAGGCCAGACAGTCTCTCCTCGTGCAGACTTGGAGTGCATGCGGAACACAAAGTTGTGGCAACTTCCAGGGCAGCCTCTCCAGAAAAGATGTTGCAAACACTCACTCAAACCTCCCTGCAAACCAAACCAAAATGTGTTAAATGGGGACAACACAGGGGTTCACTTCAGCAGGGCATGTTTGGCCCAAACCTGAATGCTGGAGTAGCTGCAGTCTGCCAGCCAGGACTCTACATTCAAAGCACTGACACAGCTTGCCCTCTTTTTTAGGAGGCAAAAAAAAAAGGTACAACAGATCTCTGCTTCTATTTCTGTCTCTTTGTGATGATACATTGGCAAATATTTTTGTGTAAAGTGCTTAATTGCAATAAGCCTTAAGTTAATGGAACTAACTACCCTGTTTTTGAATAAACGCTGTTTTGAGCAAGATAAGAATGGCAATTTTAAAAGTAACTTTCCTATTATCTTTCTGTAGTGTTACAAACTGTTACGAGGCTTGCATAATATTATACCAGAATATGAAGTCTAATTACGGAAACTATTTGATCCCAGCACTCTATAGATATATCAAAGGCTCAAGCTGAAAAATGAATTGATTTCTGGTAACAATTACTTCAATCAAAATTTAAAATGTAAATATTTTTCATTCTTTTTCATTATTTCTATCACAGTTTAATGTCTAAAGAAAACAGAACTATAAATAGCTGGTAAGAATGTCTTTCTTTGTAAGAGTATTTCCCTTTAAAATATTCTTGATTTCTTATTGCTTTCATCTGTAAAAGACATGGAATAGACCCTGATTACTCTATTACATGGTGTAAGTCCAGGTTGATTCTGTTAAAGGAGCTCCCTTGGAGTAATTCTGCTTTGATACTAATATAATCAAGACCATGACACCCTGATTGTTAATGAAATCAGAAGACTTAAGAATTGGTATAAAAAGCAGAGTGCAGCACTCTTTCTGTAAACAAGGATGCGTTTACACAAGCATTTGCATCCGCGTACTTGAATTTTTTACCTTCTTTGAGAATTCTAGGTATACAATTCCACTACAGAGGGCATCAAGGAGGGTAAAAAGTTGACGTTGACTTCTTAGTCAGGAAAATGTCTGAGTGAAAGAAAGAAGTCTCTGTAAAGAAGAAAAAGGGCTCCAAAAATCACAAAAATGAGCTCTTATTCCTCAGGTCAGAAAAGAAGTTGCCAAACTAATTGGAGGAAAGGAGAAAAGCCCCTTGGTTTATGTCAGCCAGAGAGGAATGCCTTAGCAGCAAAAGGCAGAGCACACGGGACAGTTCTAATCCCAGCTGGAAGTGGTGTTCCTCACTGATTTTATCCAAGGGCTCTGGGCGCTGATCAGCTTGGCAAGTCTCACAGTGTTCAGAGGTTAAAATCTTTCCCTTCCACATCAGAGCAAACATTTGACAGAGTAACAACAGGGATAAACAGGGCTTTTAGCACCCCATAAAACTGAGCAGCACCTGAACTGTTTCTTCAAAGCACCACTGAGTTAAAAACAGAGAAAGCTCGCTGGCAGCTTGCTGCAAATGCCCATTATGACAGAATAAAATACATATAAAAATGCATTATTTATAAACAGTACAGTCGTTTATAAACTGCAGTAGTTTCTAAACAAGTTCAAACTAGTGGTTTTTATAGCTGGTTTCGTAAAACATCATTGCCTTTTTTACTAGTACAATACCTAATCCTGATTTCAAACCATGTAAATGTGCCTTTGGCTTCTGTCACAACCCGGTGGCTTCAATGTGCTACACAGAGACCAAAGCAGGTCACTAAACAGCTGGTATTAAAATAAAAGGTGGTAGTATTACGGATAATGAAAATAAATCAATGGTAATATCTCTGATAACAGATTTTTTCTTATTATTTTTATTATAGGTATTCTTTTAAAGCAGCCCATTAAATTTAACAATCCTTTACAATAAAATGTGAATACATTAATGAAAATTAAAACTTTTCAGTAAAGTTAACCATAATTTTGTTCTAATCAAGAATTATTACACCAGTATCAAGCTTCTGCCACTTCAAGGAGAGAAATTAAATTCTGCTGTGTACAAGACTTCTTTCTTATAAACTTCAGCTATTTATGTATACCTTCATGGGATAATGTGTGCAGGATCATGTTTCATTTTTATAGGACCCTGCAATTTAGCTCTTACTAAATTCTACAGGCTCTTTCCATTCAGGGCAGAAAAACAGCAGTTCTTGAGATTTGCAGTCTGTTAGTAGCCCAATTAAGACCATCCAGGGCAAGTCCTGATCACCTAGGCTTCTAGATCACAGAATTTGGTGGATCCCATTAGGGCATGCTCTTTGCCAGTGACTCTGGGATTTCTCCCTCTGGCAGACCTGTCACCAGGGGTGTAGTGGGGGAGGGTGGGATGGGTTTAGACAGTTCAGTGTGTACGTCACTCCATGGTCAAGCAGTGGTGGTGAGGGGAAGGCAGAAGCCATGGCCATGCTGCTTTCTCCACAGCATGTGCAGAGTCACTTCCCTTGAGCAGCAGGGACAAGACCACAAACTTGAAAGAAAGAAGGGATGCTGCAGCCCGATTTTCCTTCAGTCATGGCCCAGAGTGATACCTGTGTTCTGGTTCAAGAGCTCCCTTAGTGTGCCTTCCCAAGAAAAGTGCAGATAGAGTTGCCCTGATTTCCTGAAATTTGCATAAAATAATGGGCTCCCTGTTACCCGACAGCCTGGAAGGACCTATACACCCAGGGATAAGGAAAAGCATATAAATTCTGTTCACATGCGAAAAGCTTCCTGAAGGATCAGCAAAACCCAAATAAGGCTCAAAAAGAATGGGACACAACCTGCCAGAAAACCTGGACAGACGGGTTTTCTCCAGTAGTGTGTGTTGTCCTGTAGTACGTTTCTTGTCCTGTTACAGCACACCTCTAGGAAACCCATGGGCATCGTTCCTTCTTTAAACAAGCATCTGATGGAATCTGCTCCCCTGCTCTTTCTGCCTCTCTGCTTAATCAGTGATCATGTCTTTCCCCTTATTTCTAGGGAAGAAGCTCACATTCCTTCTCTCAACACGAGTCATCACTATCCCTAACGCTGTTTTGCAAACCTTGTCACTTGCACAGTGACAGAGCTGCCGGGTTGAGCCCATTCCCTACTCAGCAAAACTGGGATCTGGCCTCTTAAAAATATTGCAACCATTTTGCATCTCTCTTACATACACCTCTGAGCCATATCATCAGATTTCATTACCCAAAATGCCAAAATATAGTCCATGGGCTAAAATTACTTTGCAGTTTGTAAGACCACAAGGATTGCATGTTTTAAACTATTTCTGGAAATGGACATGAAAATGATAAATAAAATGTCAAACAGTGTGACAGAAGCAGACAAGACTAGACACAGACCATCAGGGCATTGATAATGACCAGGCCCGCCCTTCCAACAGGTCTGCCTCGCAGGTGGTGTGTACCTTATCTGACAGAGTTGACACAAATTATCTCGAAACTGACATGAAATCATAATGCAGCCAAGCTTTAAAAGAAATGGGGAGAAAAGTCTGTAATAATAGTATTTTGCTTTTATTGCCTAGCAGTTAAAATCACCATCTTCTCTGGCTGGTACCCTATTACCAACAGAGCAGTAAAGCTTCAGTGTAACTCCATGCCATAAAATCTAATTGACTGTTGTCCAAACATTGGATGTAAAGCAACATGCCACAAACTTGTCTCTTGTCCATTTAATGCAGTGCTTGGGAAGTGCTGTAGTGATTTACTGAACAAAGTGCTCTGCTTACTGCCTCTGATTTACTCTGCAGCCATGCAGAAAATGTCAGGACTGACAGACTTCAAGAAAAGTTTGTCAGCCATTACCCCCACGAGTTAGTCAGCAAAATGTTCTGGTTGGTGATAAGCAATTCTCACTAGAACACTATTTTGTATTTATTCTGGATTTTATTGTCTTATCCCTCAGTGCTTCTAAAAATGCTCTTCTTAAGGTTTTGAATGAAATTTTTATTGGCTCACATAGTGTGTAATTCACATTCACCATAAAAGTGCTGAATGCTAACCAGAAGTATTAGATAAGAATTTTAAAAAGCTGTATTTAAAATAACCTACCAAGGCATTCAGAAATACAGCAAAAGAATAAATACTGAGAAAAGCAAAAAAAAAAGGACAGCAAATATATAGTGTGCTATAAAGCGTCAGCTTTTAGTGGTGCTGCTCAAATGGCTTGATTACCATTTGCATAGAATTACAGAATTATCTACTACCAGAGAACAAAGTAAAATATTATTATTTGGATTTGAGCTAAGCTGCTTTCTCAGGCAGGAACAAGGTTGTTAGGACATTATCACTCAGGTGCAAGGATTAACTGAGGTCTTTACATGAACTTTTCTGGAGACAGTAGCACCCACTTTCAGGACAGAGGTGAGTAGAGCTTTTAAAGATTGCCAAAGTCAGTGGCCTAAAGGAACAGCACACCATGCCAGACCCAAGGTCTGTCAACACACCAGTGACCTGAATCAGACAAGGAGGTGCACCTGACAGGGCAATATATGATCACTACCCTGACACAAGCTTCCATCTTCTTGTAAGCAGTATTTTAAGAGACAGCATTGCCCGGGTTTCTCCCAGAAATGCATCTACTGCTCTTCCACATGAAATAGACTTCAGAAAACCACACCTGGTCCTTTGCTAGCAAGAGTAAGCAATTTCCTTTTGAGAGTTCTCAGAAATGCCAGACCCCTTGGGCTATGCAAGCCCAGGAGAGAAAACTGTTGCCCAAGAGAGGCTCTAGCCCCCGCACGAAGGTCAGACTCACATGGGAGAACACAACATGCTATCAGCACCCTCTGGAAGGTATGCAGATACCACAATTTTAAAAAGGTATATTTTAGTAGATATTAGAATATCCAGCTTCATAATAGCATATTGTGTTACATTATGTGTTCCAGGTGATACTGGGAAGAGCAGAATTAACTGTGTTGGCGTGAGAGAAACACATAAAAAAAGGTTTTATTAATAAGGTGCTGGTGGTAGTGTCGACGCACTTGTGATGGTCTGAGAGAAAATGTTTAACTAGTTAGTCATATTGTTGGAAGAAATGAACAAGCTTTCAAATCACACACACCCCTGCTCAATGTCAAACAATGCCTGAGGCAGGAGCCTCTTCAGCTGCCAGCCAAAGCCTTTCCCTGGGGCAGTATTTACCTGGGATTTTTCTCCAGCCCAAGCCTATGGGACAGCATCCGTACGAGGATTTTGCAGATGCTACGCATGGTGTGGCCACAACCTTCTGGAGACATGGAATTCACTGCACAGCACCTTCAAAGGAGGCCAAAGATATCTCAGAAACACCAAAAATTTCATGAGAGTGACAGAGTTCAGCTGATGTGCCTGAGATTTTCAGATATTCAGCAATACATCCAGAGTAAAGGCAGCTGGATTTCCAGGTGTGAGGTATTCAGAAAAATTACTTCATCCTCAAATTCTAACCAGGCAAACTTCCAAGAAGAGACAATTTTGATACCTGGGGAAATCCAGATGTAAAGCTAGAAGAACAGATTACAGAAAAGCCTCTCAATTGTTTAGAGGTTCCTGCTTGGGCACCATTTTTGTTATGAAGTGTTTCAAGCTGTCAGAGACTGAAAACAGTTCATGCCTCTGACAGAAGCCTGTGACATCTTTATTCTAGAAGTGAATTAAAATTATCTTAAGAATAGTTTCAAGTGGATTTCAATAGTTTACAAAACGTTAGCTTAAGACAATGTATTCAGGGAAAGAAGAGCTGGAGTGCCTCTTGGTTTTATTAGAAACCTCTACAGCTGTGGAAATTCAAAATACAAATCCTCAGAGATATTACCATTAGACCTGAGGCAGTAGCAATGCTGAAGGGGACCCACCAGCACTAGATGACAAAAAAAAAGAGAAGTGAGTGAGTTCTCTGATAGAGCCAGGGATAAATCTGTGGAGAACATGAAGATATTCTGGTGGTCTTAAAAAACAGTTGTTAATAACTTCATTTCTCTGCCTTGTTTTGCACTGTTGATGAAGAAGTAATGAATTCAGGTTATGTCTAGGGCCAAAGGACCTGGTGGCTGAAGAGCTCTGTGGTTCTTTGCCTCGAGTGGCCATTCAGAAATAGAGAAGTCAAACCACACAAGTGGAACTCGAAAACCAGAAGAAGGGAAATCTGAATTCCTGAGCTTCTGGCAATGAACCTCCCCCAAATGTGTCAGAGGACCCATGTCACCCGAACTTCATAATGAGACACAAAGAGATGAAAGAAGAACTAAATCTCAGCTAATGTTAGTTAAATAAACGTTTAGATTCCTTAGCAGCAATAGGGATAGGTGCCTGAAGTAGATGGAATAACTTAGAGTCAGTAAGGTAAATCTCAGACAAACAGACAAAATTCTGGAGGAGGTCAAGTCTGGGCAAGACACACACACTTTATTGATTTTAATAGCTTTAGTCCTAATTTGCACCATTGCTTTCTAAAAGGAAGGCAAATATGAATGGAAAAGAAAAATAAATACTTAAAGGTTATCTGAGCGTACAATTTCAAGACCGTATTTCAACATTTTCTAACGTGAAATAATAATATTGGGAATGATTCTATGAAGGTGGCATTTTCAGAGGGGAAAATGGCAGAAATACCCAACTCATGAACAATTCTGATTGAAAGTAAAGCATAGGGAAATTCAAGTACGAAAATTTTACTTAGTCATGAATTATTATTTTACTTTCTCTTCACTCTCTTTCCAGGATGCCTTTCCAGAAATAATGCTTTTTTGGAAGACTAAGGTAAAGGAAGCCAAAAAGACCGTGTCCTTTACTGGAATTATTTCCTTTCCTTCAACGTTTATGGAAGAAACATAAAAGCACAATAAATATTAATCTTTACATGTCATACCAGCAACAATGCAATAAGGAATGTTGGAGTTACTGTATTTTTGGCAGAACTGAACTCATCAGCTGTAGAGATCTGTGTTTGCAAGTGCCTGGCATTGAGAAACACAAGCTGAACAAATCCTACAAGAAATATAACAAATATGATTTCAAAAATAAAAATAAAATAATAAAACCCACTTTATTTTATTAAGCAAGAGGAAACACCAAATGATCTTCTACACAATACCCAAGTAGTAGAAGAGGTTGCAGTCTATCAAAGCATCTGTTTAAAGATACTCTCTCCGTGGAAACTGTAAACAATTTGCAGCTAGCGCTGTGTGCAGCTGCTACTGCCTTTCTTGTCTCCTTGGTAGCTACTACAGATGAAAGAAAAACAAAAACAACACAACATGTTAATTGTCCTATCATGTTATGTGGTAACTAAGGATGAACAGAGCGGATTTCAAGTGCTGACAAATTCAGCCTCCTCCAGAAATTCTTCCTCTGCACATTTTGCTGCTTCTTACTAGTGGGTCAGATTGTCTAAACTGCTTTCTGTTTGTATACCTCTTACTGTGCTTTTATCCCAGGTGAGCACACCTCATTTCCTTTTATTGTGCCATTAAGGGTCACTTTTCCCTTCTCATGCTCTCTACAGGTATAGGTACTTACCTGCACATGGTAATACCCCGAAATGACCAGAGGCTCACACATGAAACATAGTTCATAAATAACTTCTAGAAAGTCAAGAACTGACTTACAAAATTACCTGGCTCCAGCAATTAGAAATCATATGACAGAGAATCTGGAATTGTACTTTCAAAGCTTCCTACCCATGATGTATCCACCATACCCATTAATGCATCCTGCGTATTCAAAATCTTCCCATGCACAAGGAAAGTAAGCCAGCAATCACACAAAGAGCAACTTTAAGTGTGTGTCTTGCCTATGCAGGAGTGTGGGGATGAACTGGAGGACTGGAGGAATCATTAAATTTCTGGGCCAGTTCTACTGTAGTACAACAAGATCCCTGGCTTACACTGAGATCCATATATATTTATATTTATAACTATTCTATTTCTATTCTAATTAAATAAAATGGGAAATTTTAAACTGTATGGCCAGAAAAATCCACCTTTACATAGTTTGATTCCTGGATTTAATGTTAACATTTTATTTTCCTTAAATTACATTAAATTACACAGCCAAATTGCCTTCAGATAATTCAGATCAATTATATTTCCATTTGTGTGGTTTTGTAGGAAAATTACTCCCTACTTAAGATGAAAATTTCTTTTAAAAAGAAGTCCTGTGATTCAGAAGCAGTACAACAGGTAGATTCACAGGTTGTTGAAGTCAACGTAAAATATCCTGTTAACTTTGCAGGAGATGGGACTCCTGGTAAAAGAAATTTAACTGAAGAACTGATTTTTACATCTCTGTCCATCTCTGAGTTTCCAGTTTGCAGTACAGTATCAATCAAACTCCAATGAGTGCCATCATATTTGCTGGAGCTCATCCCTGGCCCTGCAGTTCTCTGTATTGGAAGAATTCCTATTGCCCCCAGTCCACATGACCTACTGCCGCAGGAAATGGAGGAGATAGAATATTGCATGTACATAGTTAAACTGTGCCTCTGAATAGCATTGGGATATTGCCAAGATGTTCATCAGGACTTTGGTCTAAGAAGTTCTCCAACAACTTGTCACAGAATCATAGAATGGCCTGCATTGAAAGGAACCTTAAAGATTACCTAGTTTCAACCCCCCTGCCATAGGCAGGGACACCTTCCACTAGACTGGATGGCTCAGAGCCCCATCCAACCTGGTCTTGAACAATTCCAGGGATGGGGCATCCACAACTTATGTGGGCAACCTGTTGTAGTGCCACACCATCCTCACAGTAAATAATTTCTTCCTAACATCTGATTTAAGCCTACTCTTTAAGGTGGAAGCCATCCTCCCTTGTCCTGT
>VZTA01014689.1:0-28769 GCA_013398855.1 Mohoua ochrocephala
TTGATATTTTGGGGGGTTTTGTTAGTTAAAGAAATAACCCCCTCCCATTGGCTTTCCTCTTTACCTGTAACATCATTTATTTAAACAGATGGTTTAAACCACCCAAGTTTAATAGGAGGGAGTGTCAGGGCTATTTTCAAATGTTTCTGTTATTAAAAGCAAACGACAACAACAAAAAAAAGGTTTTTGGTATTTAAAAACAACCAAAGCCTTGTGGTTTACCAGGATTCCAAGCTTTGCAAGAGGTGTTTGGCATCACCAGGGCACCTGTGACAAATATTTGTCACCTGCCAGGCAGAGCAGCCTGCTGGCAACTCCAGAATTACAAAGAGAAGGTGAGAACCAGTAAAGGCACTGCTGTTCAGGTGGTTCTTTCTATTTCCAGGGCACGTGAAAATGTGAAGATAAGCCAAGTGTTTCACTCAGCAGCCTCTTGGGTGTACGTGGTGCTCCTATCTGCCCTCTTACTCTCTGCAGTTGTTAATGAAGTGCTTGGAAGAACAAGAAATAAGAATTGGTGTCCACAGAACTTTAATTTTTTTGCTTAAACTTTTACCTTATTAATTTTAGGATTCAATTTATTATGTGATTGTCCCCACATGCTCCTTTATATGTTCTGGGGGAAAATAGGGTCACAGGTCTGTGTGTCCCACCCCAAACACACCTCCCCAGCTGCCCTTTGCAGCTTCTCCCAGGATCTGTAACAGGAATGTTCTGAGCCTGTTTGCAGAGATGTTCCCCTGATGTACCCAGGCGTTTTGGGCACCTTATCAGATCCATTACAGGAGCTTCTCCCAGCTGTTAATGTGGTCTTTGGCCCTGGTTCAGTACTCCGTGAGCTGCAGGATTCCTGAGGAGCTCCTGTTAGACAAAGCAGGCCTCAGACGTTCTCACCTCAATCTCAGCGAGGCATCAGAACCAGGCACAGGTTCAGGCGAGGGATGGAATCCACGGTGGGAACAAGGGTGTTTTGTTTGGAAAAGCAGCAGGGAGCCGAGTTCTCCATCAGTCACAGCCGGCAGGAAAGGTGATGATGGGCTAAAAAGGCTCCTTTGCAGGAGGCTGGTGATGAGCAGCACTAAATGCTCCATGAGAATGAGGGATTTCAGGGGGATTTCTGGGAATGGCTCTGTCACACGAAGGAGGAGCCCTCTCTTCTGCAGACACGGTGGAAGTGGCTCGGGAGGAACATTTAGAAGCCTGGTTAAAAGCTGTTTGCTGCGAGCAGAGCAGGCGAGGTCGGTATTAAGTGTCCTGTTTTGTGGTGAGAGCAGCAGCAGCAGCAATTTCAGGGCTTTGGGAGGTTGTTATTTCTAATTTTGCCTTTCTGGAATTGCAAGCACTTTGATTTCTTTTTTGCACTCAAACAAATTGGAAGCCTCTAGATGCGCTGATGTAATAATGTTCCTGAAATCTCTCACTGTGCATCTGGAGCCACTCTGGTGTGAGGAGGAGGAGGCAGCTCGAGGCCTGTGTGAGCACTCTTTTTTTAGGATTTGAACTGATTTCCTAGTGAATTAATTGACATGCAATTTAGAGTTGCAATAAGGGAATGAGCACACACAAAAAAATAAATCCATTGTATTCTGATTATTTATGGTTGGGAGGAAGAGCTGTGAATGGAGCTTTTGTCCAGCCCTTTCAGCAGGAACCCAGGTTAGGGCTCCAGCAGCCAAATCTCTTGATTTCAGCTTGAAACAAGGTGCAGAAACTGCCCAGTTTAAGGTCAGATAAACCTAAATCACTGCTGGCAGTGGCTTGTTTACTCTGAGAGTAAATAATAATTACTAGGTGAGGCAGGGAGTCCTGTTTGGACACTCCAAATGAGAACATAGGGCAGCATCACAGCCTTCCCTCCTGCAAAACGCTGCTGCTCTTGGTAGGTTTGCATTTTTACTTTGTGGTACTGATTGCTGCTCCCCAAGAGTGAGGGGCCTCAGTGATTTGCTGCAGAATTAATGGAGCAGCAGGTCCTGGAGCATCCTGGCTTTGCTCCCAATCTCTGAGGCTCCCAGAATTTAGTGTGAGAGAGATGTCCTGAGAAAGCACAAATCCACTCGCCCAGGCACAAATCAAACCTCATTTTCTTTAATAAAATGCTTTATGTGCACTGACCTCTGCCTTAAGCTGTTGAGAAGCCAGGAAATGATGCATGGTTTGTATGTGGAGAATCCTGAGTGCCAAGTGATTCGTGAGGAGCCTCATTTCTGTCTTCTGATCTGCAGCATTTGTTGTCTCCTGCAGTGTGTTCCTGGGAGCCTGGAGGATCCCAAAACTGTGACACATCATAAGCTGATCCATGCTACTTCTGAGAAGGTGCTGACAGACACAAAAACGGTGTTGGAGGAAAACATTCAGGACAGAGGTGAGATTGTCTGGGTTTGAGTCCTGTCAGTCTGGAAGCAGGAGGTTGTTTCATTTGGCAAATTCCAAGCAGTAACATTTTTGAGATTTACTCTCTTTTTTGACAGAGGAAGCTAAATAAATGCTGCAGTGGAACTAACACAGAATTCATCTCCAGGAACAGTTGGATTTGTGGGGTATCTCCCAGGAGCTGCTCCCACAGGCTCTCTCACCTGTGGCAGTGTCCTTCTGATGCCTTAAGAGGCCACCTAAAACACAGAGACCAGACAAGACTGAAGAGAATAAAAGGAGGGATTTATTTGAAGGCCTTCAAAGGTTCACTCTGGGCAGTCCAGAGGCTCCACCCAAGATAGACTCTGGGTTCTTCCCACTTTGATGAGTTGGGTTCATTTGCATCTCAGGGTTCATTCTCCAGTGATCACCTCAGTTCATGATGGAATCACCCCGAGTTTGCCCCCCTTGAGAGGCTTTGAGTTGACACATTTGGGGCCCGGTGTCCTTGGAGTGGGAACCTGCAGAGGTTTGTTGTGTGTGAGCAGCAGGAGAGAGCAGCAGCTCCCAGGCCACAGGAACCTCCAGAGTCACACACCAGGCAGGGCAGGGGTTGGGAAACAGAAAAGTTCAAACCCAAGGCCTCACTTCTCTCGCAGATGTGCTGCTGCTGATCAAGAAGCGCGCGCCGACGCTGCTCCCCAAGATGGCAGATGTGGTCGCAGAGGAGAAGGTGAGTCCAAAACACTTCTGATTAACTTTGCTTTGTTGTTGTTGTGTGGAAGGGTCACTGTGGTGTGCTCTCCTTGGAGAGGCAGATGCTGCCAGTTAAATCCCAGAGGAATTACTTCCTGTTTTATTCCGAACGTAGAGGAAGCTGATTTTACATTTTTAACTGTCATTCTGAGAACATTTGCCTTAAAATAAGACACACAGATACACTCTGTGGAAATATATTATAGATTTCATCTTTGATCAAATGTCTAATAACTAAAATACAGTTCACCAAGTGCCTTAGTTTGCTTGAAAACCCCAAAAAATGTTGGCTTGCTGCCAGGTTGTCTTCTGCCTTTAGCTCTGTGTGGCTTGTCACCCTCTCACCAGCCTCTAGAGCTGAAATGTTGCCCTTTACTGTTTTATTTTGTTTTATTGGAATTGTTCCTGAGGTCAGGGTGGTGTTTATGTGCCAGTGGGTACTGGCAGTTGATGTATCACATAAACTCAGAGGCCTCCAAGTTCTCTGGGATGCATCACTGTCCCTCTTCATGCTGGAATTCCCCTGCATGTTTAGGTGTAAGGACTGAAAGCGGGGCAGCCCAACAGGCCCAGTTCAGCCCTGTAATTGCAGGGCTGTTAATCCATGGCACTGCGAGTGACAGAGCACTGCTTGGTGTCTTGGGGAGGAACACGAAACTCTCTGCTGTGTTCTCTGTCCTGTGGCTAATGGGTTATGAAAGTTGCTCCTGTTTTGTTCCCTGCAGAGGAAGCAGGAGCAGAAGGCTCCTGACAAGGATGCCATCCTCAAAGCCACTGCCAACCTGCCCGCCCGCAGCGTGGACCGCACCGTGACCCACCACAACATGAGGGATGTAAGTACTGCATCTGTTTTAGCTCCCACACCAACATCCTAACAGGCTTTTGCATATATATTTATTTATAGAACCTTTTCTCTTACCTCTGAATGCAGTTCTGTTTTCTTTATAAGAGAAATTCAGATGTCTGTAATGGACATTGAACAGCTTAAGGTTTAGACACAGCTCATGGCATTTAGTGATAATTAAATACCATCCTAAATTAGGGTTTTAAATGTTTTGTTTGTGCTTGGAAAAGCCTCAGAGCGTATTCAAGGTCTGGCAGATGTGAAGTCAGGGGGGTTTATTTCTTCAGTCTTGAATAGTTCAGGGGTTTGCAGTGGGTTTTTTCCCTTCCTTGACCACTGCCCATAGGGTGTGGTAGAAATAAAAGGACCTTTCTGCCCAGGAGCTTTTGCTTCCATGTAACACTTCACAGGAAGGTCCCAGACCTCCTGAGAGACTAAACAATGAAAATAAAGCCCTAATAAAGCAACTTTGTGTAAAGAGGGCCAGGCTGCTGCTGTGTTACTAACAATAGATACATTAAGATTCACTGATGGCTGGTAACTTCCTGTCTAAATGTTTTGACAGTTTCCTTTCTTGCAGTTCCAGACAGAGCTCCGGAAGATTTTAGTGTCTCTCATAGAAGTTGCACAGAAATTGCTAGCACTGAACCCAGATGCAGTTGAACTGTTTAAGAAGGCAAATGGTATGAACATATCTTTAGAGTTGCTAATTCAGTCCTGAGAATTTGTTTCTGGTGCACCGGAGTGGGTTCAGAGTGAAGTTCAGACGCTGATGTGGCAGCAAAGCTGCTGAGAACTTTGTGGCAAAAGTTTCACCTTGTGGATAAAAGTCATGGATATAAAAGGTCCCTTTGGGATGGGTGAGAAGTTCCATTTAAAAATTATTAGTGGGGCTGGTAAAGAATAGTTCAAAGTGCCCAAGGATGTAGTAAAATGAGGAGAAATTGTGGCTTTGGTGGGAAATGCTCATCCTTGAGATCTGCTATGGCCAGATCCAACTTAATTTCTAGAGAAATGCTTAACAGATCTTCAGTGAATCTCATTTATTTAATTGTGCAGAAATCCCATGGTCACGTGAGAGTTAGTGGCCTTTTGTTTGAGATCTTGAACACATCTGGACAAAGTCTTTGTCCTGGAAGAATCAATCTGAGCCGGATCGAGCTGAGCGCAGCAAATTACATGATGAGGTGGCAAACTGGGGGCAGAAACAAAAGGAGGGATGGGAGAGAGAATGGGGGTTGAAGTTAACACATGCCATTCCATTGACACAGGGGTTTGTGTGAGCCCAGCAGCGAGTCTGAGCACTGTTTTGTTTGTGTGTGTGCAGCCATGCTGGATGAGGACGAGGAGGACAGGGTGGACGAGATCGCGCTGCGCCAGCTCACCGAGATGGGCTTCCCGGAGAGCAGAGCTGTCAAAGCCCTGCGGCTGAACCAGTGAGTGTTCCAGCACCTGCCTGGCACCCACTGCTCGTGCTTTAACACAGATTTGCATCTTTTTTGTCTCCCTATGTGGGTCACCTAAATGGAGGTTGGGGAAAGCGTTAACTGCAAGAAGCGGCGCCTCAAGGGGAGTGCAGGTGGCGCAGGGAAGGGGGATCGCTGCTGGGTGTGCTCTGCAAGGTCTGTGGGTCACAGGGCTGCCAGGCTGGCACTGTTTCCAAGCATCAAACTCACATTTTCTTCAGCTTTTAAAGTCAGGTTTTACAGAGGGAAAGGCAAACTTAGCCCATCCACACTCGCCTTTCAGCTGTAGAAATAGACTTTGTGCTGCTGACCTTTAAAAAATTCCAAGAATATTGTGAAGTCCAGAGAGCAAGTGCAGGAAAAGAAGTTAGGTAGTTCTTCTCATGCCCCAAGAACAGCCAGCTGTACTGCCTCCCTCCTCAGAGGGGCTTGTTAGGCCATTCTTGAAAAAATTTGGTGATAGAGTCCACAACATATTCCAGTGACACTTTTCCAGTATCTCAGGAAGACTTTCCCCATTGCTATCCTGCAGCTTTCACGTTGTAACAGAAAAGCCAAATAGGCAAAGGCTTTCCCTGCCATGAACGTGTAATAATTCCTGGGTGTCACATGGAATTACACATTCACTGCTCTATTATCTTTGCTTTTCCCTCTCTACCTGTTGGGAAGAGCTGTTTGGAGCTCTGAGGATCCCTTAGCTGGAGCAGTTACGCTGCACAGCCGGTGATGGTGTCACACCACGGTGTTCTGCTCCCTCTCCCTCAGGAACAGAGCTGTTGGCACCTAAGATGTGGCTCCAGGGTAAATTTGGAAAGTGTCCACAGTTGCAAACAGCCAGTGCTTCTTTGGGAATCACAGCAGATGCTGCAGAGGGTGAGGTGACTCCCTCAGAAATGCCTTCTAAAATCTGGCTTGCAGGTCCAAGCTGGACTTGGAGCCTCTCTTTTCCCTGCTTCACAGAAGACTGTGGTGCCCTGGATGCCCAGAGAATTGAGGTGCTCTGAGATTTGCTCCAAAACTTTCTTTATGAGTTTTCAGGTACTAATTAACCTGCAGGTGCATCCACTGTGGGAATAAAGGAACACCCGTGGAGCGCTGCTGTCGCACCCGGAGCGTTCCTCATCCCGGTGCTCCCGTGTGTTTTCCAGCATGTCCGTGACCCAGGCCATGGAGTGGTTGATAGAACACGCTGATGACCCTTCCGTGGATGCTCCTCTGCCAGGTCAGACTCCTGCAGAAGCCCCAGCTGAAGGTGCTGCCTCCTCTGCTGAGGCAGCTGCGGGCCCCAGCTCGGAGGAGGGCGGGGAAGAGGCCAAGGATGAGCTGACGGAAATATTCAAGAAGATCCGGAGGAAAAGAGAGTTTCGTCCAGACCCACGGGTAGGTGCTGCTCATCCCCTGTGGAGCTGATGGGATGGGGAGGGATTTCGTGGGCACCATGAAATCCAAATAAAGGTTTGGTTAATAAATGAAATGGGACCTGTGGGTAGATGGATATTGGGCTGGCTTGGCGGTATTTCAGTGGAGGTGTTCAGGGAGTGTTTAAATTCAGGGATATTGCCTCAGGAATGCATTGCTGTCTGGGATAGCAGGGTCTCCATGACTGCCACTGTTACTTCTGCACCTGGAAACTCTGAGGGGACTGAAGTGAGCTCCAGACCCCTGGCATTGCTGTTTTCACTGCAGCCTGGGAAGGGAGGGTGGCAGGACAGGAGTAGATCCTTTGGCTCTAGAAAAGGCTGGGTGGGGCTCAGAAAAACCTGGACTGGTGGAAAGTGTCCCTGCTCCTGACAGAGAATTGGAACTGGATGATCTCTAAGGTCCCTTCCAACCCAAACCATTCCATGATTCTGTGGAAATGACAGAAGAACATTATTGTGTTAGGGAACAAGGAAAAGTACCACCAGCAGGCCGAAGTCTTGCAGCAAAGACAGAAGTTGCCCTTTTTTCAGAACTCAGCGTGAGCTGCAGTGGGAATGTGTTGTTCTCCCACTGGGAACGCACCAGGAGGGGCTCTGTGGCATCTGGCACCTCGGGTTTACAACTGGCTGTCCTGAGGTTTGGGTTAAGAGCTGCAAATGCATTTGATGGCCTGGGTGCAATTTCTGAACAATGAAACATTCTCGTGCCAATATCTGGGTGTGTTTGTCTGAATACATCACACTCACCAGCAGTGTAGTAAACCTGGAAGTGAAATTAAATGGGGTGAATAGAAGCACAAATGCTTATCAAGGTTGGTCTGTCAGTGAGATGTGAGCAAGAGCTTTGTGACAGGAGAGGAGTTCCAAAATGAGGTGTTTCTCCTCATTTTGCTTCTCTTTTCTACCCCAGGTACGTTTGCTGTTTTCCTTGCATTCAGCTTCCAGTGTTGAGGATAGGAACTACCTTCACTCCTAAGATTTTCTCTTCTTCCATAATAAAGACACTTTTGCTAGAGAGGATTTGAAAACTTTGTCAATAAAGTGACCGAGTGCTCTGCAAAAAATGGAAGCAGTGAGGGGTTTTACCTCACATATAGCTCTGCACAGAAGGTGAAGGGATACGATTGCTCTCATTCCTGTTCTAAATGTAACATTTATTAAGCTCTGGGGTTCTGCTCTAGGCTGTCATTGCCCTGATGGAGATGGGATTTGATGAAAAGGAAGTGGTGGATGCACTCAGAGTGAACAACAACCAGCAAAACGCAGCCGTGAGTACAACGTCCTTCCCACCCCTTGCTGCTCCAAGGGTCTGTCCCACTGCTGCTTCTCATCCTTGAGCTGGATCATGTTTTGATCTGCCATAAAGTCAGCTCTTACAGGAGATTCAGGAGCACAGATTCTGTGCCTCTTTCAAACTGGAGTACGAAGGGTTTGGGCTCCTCAGAGGAGCTCGGGGTCTATGAGGTTGAGGCTGGTTTTTCAAAAAGCTGTTGAGAAAGTCCCTCACCATAATCTGCAAAAGAGATTGTGCTATCATGAGAAAGGAAAAGGCATTCCCGAGAATATCTGGTTTAGGACAGGAATAAATGAGCCAGGATGCATTCAAGCCATGCAGTGTGTAAATTACCATTTGGCAGCAGTGCTTCCACGGTTTCTGGAATCAGAAAACAGGAAGTTTTTCCAAGATTGATCAGTCCCCTGCTGTATGTTAAGGAAAATGTTGTGGACACAGCTGACAGCCAGGGAATCCTCTCTTCAGTATCCAGTGCTGGCTGCTGTTGGAATGAGGATATTGGGCTGGATGGTAGAAATGAATGTGTGAAAGGAAATGTACAGCTCAGGCTTTAACTGTGACAGGGAGAAGTATTTTTAAAATGCCACATTAGCAAAACTTTTTGAGTAGAGATGCTTTGGTTCCAATGAAATCTGATGTGCCTGATGATTTCTTTCAGTGTGAGTGGCTGCTGGGAGACAGAAAACCTTCTCCAGAGGACTTAGATAAGGGCATTGACACCAACAGCCCTCTCTTCCAAGCCATCTTAGAAAACCCAGTGGTACAATTAGGGCTCACCAACCCTAAAACTCTACTAGGTAAGTCCTGTGTGGGTTCCTGCTGCACAGACGTGGATTTGCCAGGAAATCAAAGGAGAAGCTGGGTGGTGACAGCTCCCTTTGGGGGATAGGGGCAGCTCTGGAGCCTTTCCCTCACTTCCAGCAGCTCTGCTGTTTGTTTGCTTCATCCTGCAGCTCAGCTGAACCCAGAGCAGGCCTTGGGGCTGTCCCAGAAATGATCCTAATTCCCCAGGATTACACTTGCTGAACTCAGAACTTTAATAGCTGCTGGCTGTGATGCTTTTGTGGATTTAGGAGACCTTTTGTGTGCTCCCTTTGGCCACGAGGGGAAAAATCAGGAATGTCTGTCTAGAACTCTGATTATTTCACAGAGAAAACAAGGCTGTCTCCTGCCGTGCAGCTCCCTGTGCGTGAGGCCCGATCACCGAGACAGAAGGGAACTTGTGCAGGAGTATCCAAACAAGGAGGCTGAGCTGAGGCTTTGCCTGTCAAAATGGAGATGAAATGGGAAAACAGCCTTCCCCTTGCTTGGGTTTCAGCTCTGTGGTAAAGTCTGCGTGCTCGTGGCCAGAAAGGCTGTGGGCACAGCGTGTGCCCAGCTGAGGAGCCTGACAGAGCCTCAAATCCCTGAGGAATTGCTCCTTTTGACAACACAGAACAATGGCCATGTAGATAAAAAGTTTTGCATTTAATCTTTGGCTTCAAAACTCATTTGAAGCTATGCTTTTAAATAAAGGCCGTATGCACAGCTCATTGAAGAGAGCCTTTAAAAATACTCCTTAAAATGTAATTAGGAGAGTTTGCAAGCCTTTAAATAATTCAAGAGCAGAACCTTCCCACTCTTGATTTCTGAACAAATGGTCTCTTCATTTCCAACAGGGGTTCCACACTGCAGCTCAGAATATAAATAGCAAATGAAATGCCATTATAGGAGCTCGTGGAGCTCGGATGAACATCAGAGAATACATTCCTAACCATACATCTGCAAATTGCTTATGTCACAGGTTTTAATAATGAGGTTTTGCATTTAATGAGTTCCTCACAGAATATCGATAAATCTTTAGCTTTAAGCTTGTGAGCCTGTATAAAAGAAAATAGTTCAAGTGCTGAAAGGGGAGATCTGGGTTTTATTTTGGGCTTTCCTGGAGGCAAGTTGCATGACCTTGAGCGAGGTATTAATGAGGAGCCTTTCAGAGGTGCCGGGCACTTCCAGCTCCCACTAATGGCACTTGAGCTTTGTGCACTGACACTCCTGGGAAAATTAACCCTGACCTTGGGCCAGGCTCTTACAACACTGACATTTTGGTGACTGTGCAGCTGCTTTTTTTGTCCCATTCTGTGATGACTGGCTCCAAATGTCCAGGAGCCCAGCTCAAAGGGCTTAAATCGGTGCCTGGCCCATTCCTCTGCCAGATTTGCAGCTTGGCTCTTGCAGTGCCTGGCTGGTTCCTTCAGCATGAGTAGAAGAGTCAAAACCAGATGAAATAAAACATGATAACAAAAAAAAAAGCAAACAAACAGCAAAGCTCCTTGTAAAGACGGAAAGAATATTAATTAAATATTTGGACCCCTCTCCCTGTTCAGAAATCGAGGTCATTTTTCTGCACACCCAACCATTCTCTTTCTGCCTCCCTGACATCCCCTGCTCTCCAGACACCAGGGAGGAGGAACGAGGTGCTGCTTCCCTGGTGGCTCCAGGGGCCTCTATGAAAAGATGAAGTGCTGAGATTTGGAAGCTTAAGGGGCTACACTTGTGCTGGCTCTGTGCAGCCTTTGGCACATCTGCTGCTGCTGCTTCTGCTGGCTTAATTTCCTCCCCAGAGGAGCCAAAGGGCAGCACGGGGAACAGGCAAGGGGTGACTGTGCTTTCCATGAGCTGTCTTGGTTAAGTACCGAGGAAGAAGAGGATATTGGTGCAAGAAATGCAGGCTGGGATGTGGAAAAAGCTTGGATAAGACGAGTGGAAGCAGGAGAATGTTCAGGAGTGGATGGATTTCATGGCAGGATCCTGGACACCGAGGCCCGGACACATTTGTTAAGGCTTTACCTTTTCAACCCCATGTCCCTGAGGTTTTGTGGGCTGGCCTGTAATCCAGGCTGAGTATTTAATCACTGTCTGCAGTGAATTTAATGCTGAGAAATGAGGAAAGCACAAAGCCTGCAGCATCATCCCGAGGCTGTGAACCCTCGGGAATGCACAACGTGCATTCCCACACTTCCGGGCACTGCCTTTGAGTCGTAGCTATTTCTCACCGTCCTGCTGCTGAAACAACCTCCCAAACATTGAAGGACTAATCGTTACCAATCCCTGTTTCTTGGCAGCCTTCGAGGATATGCTTGAAAACCCCTTGAACAGCACTCAGTGGATGAACGATCCCGAGACGGGGCCGGTGATGTTACAGATCTCCCGAATCTTCCAGACGCTGAATCGCACGTAGAGGGAACTGCCAGTGCACTGTGCCACTCCCCCCTGCCCCTCACTCCCCCTCCACCTCCACGGGAGGGTGCCTGGATGGTTGGGAAGGGGTGGATAGAAGGGGAGGGAGGGAAAGGGGGGAGATCCTGGCTGGAGGGGTCTCTCTCGCACGAGAGCTTTCGTAGTTACGGCCAACAGGAGTGAGTTGCCTTGTGGATTTAGTGTTTAGTGGAAGAGGTTTGAGGACTTGTTTATGTTTTCAGGTATTAGGTTTAAAATAAAGTATATATATTAAAAAAAAAAATAGGAAAAAGGTTTTGTGAAAACACTTAAGAATCTGATTGTTGGAAAGAAATATTGCTCGTCCAAAAGGCCTGTGACAGTTTTCTGGCCAGTTTTGCTAGGATCTGGCTGGTGTTTACAAAAGGTCACTGACCACTAGCATAGGATGTTAATCATCTCCATACAGTATTAATTTATGGCTCTTATCAAATTGCAAAACTGCTTTTTTTAAAAAACAAAAAAAAAATTTGATTCTTAGGAAATGTTTTTTAAAAGCCCAAATCTTGGGAGAGCAAGCACATTTCTATCCAAGCTTGTTTATCTGGCATTCTAATTTAAGCAGAATCATTCAGAGATGGAATTCTAATAAATAGCATTACTTTTTCCTATTTATTTGCTGCGTTAGTGTTGTTGCAGTCCCACAGGGGGTGGTACTTGCAGGAGGTTCTCTGTCAGGTACCAGAGAGGTGCAGGATCTCTTTCACCACAGAATTCACCACATTCAAGGCTTGAATTCCCAAGTGGCTGCAATTCCTAAGCTCATAACTCTGCCATATCCCGTTGTAAGGAGGGATATGTTCACACAGTGGGTTTTTTCCCCCATTTTTATGTGCACGGTTGTGGAAAGGGGCTCGTGGGGGTTTTGTTCTGTTTACAAAAAAAAAGCAGCTGAATTGCATGGGGGGGTGGTGGGAGGGGGGTTTACTGGTGATCTGTAAAGCAGCAGAACCATGCAGGTTATTTTATCTTGTTTAAGGTATTTAAAGCACGCTTGAAATTGCTATCTTTGAGTTAGAAGTGGGTTTTCTCTATACTTATTTTTACCATGGTCATAGCAAGAATGTCAGGCTGGGTCTTTCCTATTTTGCCAGAAGACTGACTTGAGATTTCCGAGAGGAATTCTGAGCTATTAAGAGCAGAACTCACTGTGAATATCCAGCTGGTGTTTGTGACTGGGCTCTGCAGGTGTTACTTTTTTAGCAGTCTGCTAAAAAAAGGGGGGTTATTTTCATCTCAGTGAAAATAACGTGATGTGATTGACAGCTGTCATCGTCCCTGCCGTGCCCTGTGCTTCACAGCCCCGCAGGAAAGGCAGAATCATTTCAGAAACCAGGTGGAGACCCTGTCCTTAAGCAGCACAAAGGTGTCCTGTCACACAGGGAGATGCTGAGCAGCTCTGCAAGTCACCTCTTTAGGTGTGGGAGGGATTTATGTGCACTTGGAGTTTTTTTTAAACAAAAATGCAGCAAGATGCAACCCGAAACCCTACGACAAGTTTTGGCCTGAACTTGGCATCTGCTCTGTGCTGTTAAAGCAGCTGAGGCACCGAAGTTGCCAATTTCTCATAATTAATATGAAGGGTGGGGAAATCAAAACAGCCTGAGATTTTATCTTGTCTTACTATCCCAGCATTCTTTTTTGTTGTTCTTTTTTTTTTTATTTTGTAATTTCATATTAAGCTTTACAGTTGATGACTGCTGCAATATTTACTTCTACATTTAGAAATTCCAAGCTTTATAGAGATGCTTCTTCTGTTCAAATTGGACAGTAAAACCATTTTTTGTGGGCTCTTGCTAAGAATAGACTGACAACATGACATGAAATTATAACCTTGTCCTGTAACTAAAGCCAGGAGCCTGATCCTGCACCCCAGTGAGCTCAGCACAGCTACTCGTGAGTAGCTGTGACTGAATGTTGTGGTCTTATGAAAGGTTTTGATTATTTTACCCTTTTTTTTTTTTGCTTACTCCTGAAGCTTTTTGCCTGTAATAATACCAGAAGACTCTTTTACTTGAAGCTCTTAATGTTTGAGATAAATGTCCTTCTCTACAGTGAGGATTCTGGTTATTGTTCCTTTTAATGAGTGTTTTTAGAAGGCAGAGTTGGGAAAAACTACCCTGTAGTTTGGTGGGAGGTTTTTTGGCTTCTGTGAATGGATAAGGAGAGGTTCAGACTTAGCAAACAGATCCTTTGGTGCAGTTGTGGCCCTTGAAGAATGTAAAGGCTTGGGAAATGCTGGGTTTGGTTTCAGGAGTCCATGAGTGGACTGTGGAGTGGGCGTGGAGCTCAGAGGGATGGAAGCGCTCAGAGCTGCCTCCCTTGGAATGCCAGGACCCCCTCAGTGCCACTGGACTGGTTATAAAGTGCAGGGAAAAGCAGCAAAACAAATGATTCCTATGTAATAGAAGGTGAGAATGCCCAGGTTCAGCAGCAGCAATTAGGAGACCGTAGGGATAAAGGAATTCTGCATCTTTGGGATGCTGGGAGGCCAGAGAGGATGTGGTTATTTCTGGATTTCGTTCTTCCAGAGCTCAACACTTCCACAGCTGAGGTGTTGTTTGGGATGGCTTGAGCAGAGCCCTGCTTGGCTTGTGAGAACTGAAGTTTGCAGTGGCCAAAAGCTGCAGGAGACCAGCACTTAGGAGGTTTGGTGTTTGCAGCAAGGCACAGGGGTTGATTTAAACCCACCAGAAACTCGCCTGAGGCTGAAGGGGTTGATCACAACATCCATGTGCTGGGATGTGAATTACACCAGGGGCTGTGTCCCATCACCCCAGGGGTGGGATTGCTGCTTCATCCCTGAAAATGCAGAGGGGGGTTGAGTCCACTGTGCTGGAAAAGGCACAGATTGGCCCAGTTTTTAGAAAACCTACCAAAACTGAAATGTCACCGCTCTGGAGTCGGAATGTGCAGCCACCGGGCACAGGGAATGTGGCTCTGCCTGGTGAGGAACTGTCCCTCCCTGCTCTGAGGGCCGGGGAGAGACCCCTGGACACGTGGGATAGATTTTGGTCAGCTAAATCCAGCAGGTTTCGTGAGGAAGAACCGCTCACAGCAGTGAGGATTTACAGGCTCGGGTCCTGTGCTTGCACCTCGGGTGCTCAGGTTCAAACTAGCAGAGACACGTCAGAGTTAATTTTCTCCTAACGTGGTCAAGGGAATATTTGGAAGCCTGTGAGCTGGAGCAGGAAAGGGATGGGGTGGTAGGTGACTAACAGTGTGGTTCTTACAGTTCCTGCTCTTTGCCCCATTGGTAGCCAGACAATCTTGTACCTTTTGGTGTTGCAGGCCTCTTGCAAGTAGCCAGCTATTTATTTAAATATATCTAACTTATAATTGTGTCATCAAAACACTGATCTTTTTAATGGAAATGTACTATTATGGAAGTTTGTTCTCAGGGCTTCGTATTTATACTCTCTTTTTAGGGGGATGCATTTAAAGGGATGTATTTGGAAAAAAAGGCCAGTGGCTACTTTACAGCTTGGACCTTGATTGTCTTGACCTGTGAGCCCGAGCTAGTGTAACTCTCCTGCTGAGCCTCTCTCCCTGGTCCAGCCCAAAGAATCTGCCATTCCTCCTCTGCTGGCGAGCAGTGACATGAGTCTTCCTTTAGGATTGCTGCATTCCTCCATGGAAATGGTCACACAGGATGACCCGGCCGCTTCAGGGCTCGCCGGGCTTTGCACCATTTCAAGGACATCTGTGTTCTCCATGCAGCTGGAAAATTGACTTGCACGGTTCCCAAAGCAGCCATCCATCAGGGCATTCCTCCTCTGGGAAGGTGTGAGGTTCTCTCCTGCACGAGTTCCAAGACCTCCAGCTCGTGGCTTCTTCTTGGCAGCCCCTGTCACAGACCTGTCCCAAAAACCTTGACCCCCCCCGGCCCCCCTTTCCTTCCTCCTCTCCTGGAACCAAACTTGCATTTCAGAGATCGATTTTCATATCCAAGCAACTCTTTAGTGGTTATTGAAATCCTTTTTAGTTAGGACTGTTACAATTCCTTTTTTTAGGCGTTGTGATCCGTGGGCTGAGGATCTTTTAATGTATTTTGGAAGTTGTTGAAATAAGCATCGCACCAAACGAATGTATAGCGACACTGTCAGCAAACATTGCCTGTGGGAGAGGCACGGGTTGCTGTGATCTCTGCCCCTGTGGCAATTTTCCCAAAGTCTTGTGCACAGGATAAGCCAGTGTTTCATCCAAAGTAACCGCCCTGGTTTTCTACTTTTAATAATAAATAACCATTTTTATTAACGAACAGAACAGCGGCGCTTCCAGCTGGTGTTTCCATCCGACTGAGAGTCCTGGAGCTTTGGGGCTGGAGATCCTGCCTGTATCCCCTTCTCTGGGACAGCTCCTCCTCGGAAGGATTTGTGCTGGCTGTGGCAGGGCAGTGGGGGGCAGTCCCCACCTCCCTGCACGGGGTGTTAACGTCCACGTGAATGTCCTCATGGTGGTTCTCACCTCCATCCCCACATCCAGGTGTAGCAAAAGGGGTTTTTTGAGAACCCCTTGGCCTAGATTTGAAGATCTTCAATGCAGATCCTGTTTGCAGCATGTGAACTTCAGTAAATGTAAATGCATTAAATTCTTACTGAATTTGGGTATAGTTTTATATCGTGCTCTGGGGAGAGGGAGGAAATTGGATCACGTTTTAAACGAAGCCCCACAAACCCGAGCGCCTCTGTTGCAAGCAGGTAACAGAGGCCCGTAGAGATTTTTAATTTGCATATTTTTATCACGGCTTAATGAACTGTACACGAATGTGATTTGCTACCCAGCACTTCCCACGAGGCAGCACCAGTAAAATTACATTGCAAGGTACTGACTTCACGTTTTTTTTTCATTTCACCTGTGTATACAGCAATTAGGTACCGCATAGGATAACTTTGATCTGGCTCTGACGCCGGCGTGTGGCATGCACAGCTCTTCCTAAGGTGTAACATTACTTTTCTGAAGCTTAAACTAGGGCAGACGTCCCCGAGCCTGTGGAACTCGGGATTCATTCTGGCCACGCTCGCGTGGGTCGCTGACCTCTCCCTGAGTAGGAGAACCAGCAGGATTTGCTCCCTGCAGAAGGCCTCCGGGCCAAAAGCAAGGAATGCTGCTAATTTGTGATCGTTTTAAGCAGTTGCTGTTGTGTTCTGAAATCTGTTCCTGGAAGATAGGGAGGTGTTGGCAAAGCCAGACCTGTTCAGGCTGGAATCTTGTGTGTGGAGACGTGGAACCCACGGCCGGGGCTGGAATGAATGCTGAGGCTTTAAACCTGCTCACACATAACCCCAGACACTGATGTTGTGTGTGCTGTACATTTATAATATATCTTCAAAATAAAGTTTTTTGATTTATTACAAGGTGTTCGGAACCATCATTTGCAGGAGCAGCGAAGGTTTATGGATCCACGTTTTTCAGTGTTCCTTGTACCTGCAGGTTGGCTGGAATTGTTTCTCAGGAAGTGGGGTGTTTCGAGAGCTGGTCACACCGAGTTTGTGCAGCAAATCCTGGTTCAGCAGCTGGCTTTGCACCTGGAAGTTCTTTCTCTCTTTTTGAACTTGGGGAGATTGCTGGCAAGGGCTTTGTGAAACACGATCTGGTGATCCCCGGGGATGTTCCGATGCCATTGAAGAGGGATTTATCTTGACAGTTGTTGACTGACAAATTGAAGTCTTTTCTTTCCCAACAAGGGAACCCTCATTAAGGAAAACAGCCCCAGCAAGCAGCAGCTGGTGGGATGCAGCAACTTGCACGTGACGTAACCAAAATTCCCATCTGGCTGTCGTGGTGCCAGCGCTGCTGCCGGGGATCTGGGAAGCACTTCCAAGCCTTGGCCCCCTCTGTGGGTGCCTTGGAGGCCACTGATGATGGTGTAAACGCATGAGGTTATTTCTCTGAAGGAGAGAGAATCTGTAGAGTTCATTTGAGGGTTTTTTGGGGTTGGGTTTTTTAATTAATTAGCATTTTCTTCCATGTTCAGGGCAAGGAACCTGCCGGCAGCCTGTTTATTTGGCAGTTACAGCAACTGCTGAGGAGTTCAGAGTCATTTTTGTTGCGTTCCATGAGAGATGGAGGGTTAGAGGATGAGACATCGAAATGCTGCTTGCTCAGATCCCGTTGGTAAATGTGGTGGTGGTAAATGCAGGTGCTTTTGGTGTCAGGTTTGCTGTAACGCACAGCTCAGCAGCAGGACAATTCAAAGGTCCGGCTCTCCACTAATTTAAAATCAAAACAAAAAAAATTACCTTAAAGCAGCTCGGGATGTATCATTAGATAATGACACTTCTGAACCTGAACTGGTACAGCAGGTCTGGGCAGAAATCCACACCTTAAAAATGCTGTGTGTGACAGGATGGGCCGCAGTTGGCGTGTGTTTGGCAGCTCCCGGCACAGGGACGTGTCCCAGGGTGCTCCAGCAGGGATGAGGAGCAGCTCCGGCCCGGGAGCCGCCTCCAGCAAGGCCCAAATCCATCACGAAGGGAGGGGAAGGGAAGCACAGGTTGTACTTGGCTGTGGAGAAGCAGCTCGGTGTTGGCGAGGTGAGCCATTGCTGACAGCCCAGTGGTGTGGCAAGAGTTGTTCCCAGCCCCTCCACGGTGCCATCCCGGCGGTTGGGTTTTCTCCTTCCCTGTGCTCGCCCTTCTCCCATGGATTGGTGGTCGTGGTCACACTGCCCCTTCAAGAGGAGCAGAATATTGTACAATTACCCATCAGCTCCTATGGATCTCCTCCTGGAGAGGCTTCCAGTGACTGCCCAGAGAAGCCGTGGCTGCCCCATCCCTGGAAGTGTTCAAGGCCGGGTTGGATGGGGCTTGGAGCACCCTGGTCTGGTGGCAGGGAGTGGAACAAGATGGTCTGTGAGGCCCCTTCCAACCTAAACCGTTCTGTGATTCTGTGAAACAGATGGAAGCAGCAGATGCTTCCCCTGGGAACTCCTGTGCCCTGACAGCCCAGCGAGCTCAGACCAGGCTGCCGTCCCCTTGGTGACAATCCTGTCATGTCCTCTGTGCTTGATCATGCCTTTTTTTAAAATTGACTTTATTAGAAGAGGAATTGGCCAAAGGAAGCAGCAGCTCTGGAAGCTGCTGAGGATGGTTTGGTAGAGGGAAATTGGGTTTGGAGCAGAATTAAGGGAGAAATGATTTTCTCTTGTAATTCAAAAGCTTTCAGTTCAAACGCAGGACTTGTGAGCTGGATGTGGGTCCTGGAAAACGGCTGGAAAGAGGGCAGGGCTGCAGTGTACGTGTGTGGGCTTGGTCCGAGTGCCAGGGAGTGTGACCTGAGCTGGGACACAGCCCGAGCCCCGCGGATCCGGTGTCACCAGGAATCCGGGCGCTGGTGGAGCTGGGGGAGGGACACCGGTAACTCGAGATGTGCTGGACCAGACCGCGCTGGACTGAAATAAACCTGGAGAGGTGACCAGCTCTCTAAGCCAGGAGTGTGATTCAGATGCCTGGCTGAGGAGCTGGTGCCCAAATAAAAGGCCGGAGTTCAGAGCTGTGATGCCCAGGGGGTCACTGGTGGCTCTGGGTGCTGAGCTCATCCAGCTGTGGGCTGCAGGTGGGACACAAACCTCACGTGGTGAGGTCCTGCACCCACCCTGCACCCCGGGATGCAGCGGTGCAGCTTTCCCAGTGTCACAGGGAAGAGTCCCAGCTCTCCAACAGGTTTTGTTACCAATCCATCAGCAGTTGCACAATGAGCTCTCCCATAATGAGCATGTGGAGCAGGAGCTGGTTCCAGCCAGGGCTCTGGGTGCACGATGTGAGCGGTGGCTCTGGAGGCTTCACTCCTAATCCCTGGCGAGGGCTGCCGGAGCCTCTCGGGGCTGTGCAGGTTGTGTGGCTGCTGCTGCTGCACCCCGAGACTGAATTATTCATGGCAGACTTGCCGGCCTTATGCATGATGTGGTTTCCTGGCTTTTATGAGCCATAGCTTGGGCATAAACCACATTTATGTAGCAGAGAACCTCTGTTTGTCCTCTGAGGGAGGGCTGCTCCCCAGGGAATCTGTGCCCCGGAGTCCCATACCCACAGCAGCTCCCACACGCCCCAAGTTGGGTTAAATTATTTATTGAGCTCCTCCTCGACAGGGCTGTGCAGGACAACCCTTGGAACAGTGAAGCCCCGGGGCTGTGCTGACCCTGCTGCCTCCAGCCATGCACAACCTTGACCCCTTCCTGCTGTGCAAGGGCTGGAGAGGGCCTTGGGACAACACTCTGGATTTCTTGGCACGTGGGATTAGATTTTTCCCTCTGTCCCCATGGCCTCAGTTGGGGTGATCCAGGCACTGTGGGCTGCTGGACCCCCACAAGCCTCACACAGCTCCTCCATGAAGTGTGCAAGAGAAGAGGAATAGTTCAGACCTTCAAAATCATCCTTAAAAGGACACCAGCCGGCTGTTGCCATGCTGTCGGATCGGTGCTGCAGCATCCCTGTTCCATCTGTGTTTTCCCCTATACAGGAGCTGGTTGCCAGGCTGCCTGGGATGAATCACGGGGCGCTCTCTGCCTGTACCCCCAGACTCCTGGCTCCCTCACAGACGGGCGCCCTCCTCCCCTGCTCCCACGCGGGAACATTCACCAAAAAAAGAAAAAAAATGCACAATTCCCCCCTGGAATCTGTGCTCTGGCCTCCGGTGAACCTTCCCCATGGCTCCTCTCCCCTTTCCTGTCTGAGAAGCAGCAGCCCACTCCTCCTGCCAGCCCCCTCTCCCCACTGCAGCAGCACCGTGAGTGGTTGGAAGTATTTCCATCCAGCCCAGGTGTCTGGAAGTAGGACAGAGCCTTCCCCATTGGAGCCCTGGTGGTGCAGCTCTGGCAGCCACGGGCTTCCCTGGTGCCGTCACTTCCCGGGCTGAGCGCTCGCTCAGATTCCCGTGGGTTACCGTGGGCTGTATTTAGAGATTGCTGGGCTAAAAATAAAAGCCCCAAGTGTAGGGTTCCCTGATCCCGGCCTCATGGAAGGAGGGATGCCCAGGAGCCCCCGGGAGGGGGTCTGGTGGGGGGTGTTGCCTGGGGCTGTGCTGCCTCGGGGGCTGCTCCCATGGAGGGTTGATAAAAGTTTCTTTTTTGGAGATGGTGTAGCTGCTGCATCGCTGGCTGACCTGGCGCTGCTCTTGCTCAGCGCAGAGCCTCGTGCAGGACTCTCATCCCACTAAAAATACTCCCTTCTGTCTCATCAGGCTCGATCTAAGGGAGCCTGTGAGTGGAGGGGACGGAGCATCAGTGCTCCTGGCTGTGGCTACCAGATGGCGCGTGAGGAAGCCCCGCACAGCCCAGCTCCGAGCAAATGTGCTGCCAAATCGCTCTGAAAAATGTCTGCATGTGGAGCATTCGTTTGTGCTGGTCCTGAACCCTCTGTGTGTGTGTGCGCCCAGCAAACATTCCTCCCTGCTCCTGACTGGTTTCCAAGCAAGATCCCTTTTCAGCAGCTCCCACCATGCCGGACATGAGTGCAGGGCAGTGTTCCAGAGGGAGGATGTGCAGGAGAAACGTGCCTGAAGATGAGGAGCCCAACGCATTCTCCCCTAAAGAGACCTCCCCCCATTCACACCCCTGGTACCGAGGGAAGCCAAAGTAAGTAATTTCTCAACTGGTTTCCTTAATCTGGGGGTTTTTTGGACAGAACTGAAGTCCAAGGGCAGTACAGGGGAGCGGGATCTCATCTGTCCCTCTGGCTCTGTCCCAGTCCCTCCATGCCGCCAGCACTGGGCAGCTTTCAGAGCCGATGGGCTCCAGCATCTTCCCCGCTCCTGACTCCGTGGCTCTCCTGCAAAAAAAAAGCCAAGATCCCGGCGTGGCACTGCCTTACGGGGCTGCATCTGAAAGCTTTCCCTGCACTAAACCTTCCAGCTTTAACCAACACCAAAGCAGGAATATCAGCTCCCGGCATCGCCCCGCAGCCCCCGGCCCCCTCCTCCGCATCTCTGATGTCACTCGGAAGCAGCGTGAGTCAGCCGGCAGTTGCCGTGGTGATGCCAGCGATGCCGGGGAGCGCAGCGCTGCCCCGCTGCCCCCAGCCCTTCCCGGGGAGCGCAGGGGACCGAGCCCCCCGGCGCTGAGCCCCGGGACGTGCCATGGGCTCCCATGCCACGGGGTGCTGCCCAGAGCCCCCGGCGACCCCCGAGGCTGCGAGGATGTCGACGGCGGCCACCGGTAAGTCAGTGCTGTCGGGGATTCGCCTGGCCAGGGGCTGCTGCTGGGGGTCTTTGGGCTCTCGGGGGTCTCGCAGCAGCCGTGTGTCCGCCCAGCAGGAGAGGCAGCGGCACCCAGTGCCCCAGCCCCACGGATATGGGTGTCCTTTGCAGCATCCCTTTCTCCACGTGCTCCTGACAGCCCCGGGGGTCTCGTCACTCCTGTTCCCAGGGCCAGCTGAGGGCTGCGGGCTGCTCTCAGCCAGTTCTGAACCCCGGGGAGGGAATGGAGCCTGGGGCAGGGTGGTGCTGGGCGGGCATCAGCCATGACACGCGTGGGGACCAGGCTGGGATGGCACGGGGGGAGCAGGGCCATACAGCCCCACGTGGGTGGGCAGCACCCACACCTGATGGCCCAAGTGACCAGCACTGTGAAATGGGGACAGAGGGGTCATCCCTGTCACAGCAGGATGGGACCACCCCGAGCCATGTTGTGTTTCATCCCCGGGTGCTGCTCATGGTGGTGTGGTCGCTCTCTTTGCTCGGACCCATCCTGGTGTGGGGCTGTGTCCTGCCCACACCTCTGCCAACCTCGGCAGGTGCCAAAGCCATTGGAAGGGATCGTGGGGGGGTATCTGGTGATGGGCCCCCTCTGTGCCCAGCTCTGCAGCAGGGAGGGACACACCGTGTGCCCCTGGGCTTTGGCATCCCTGCCAGGAGTGTGGGGACCGGGCTGGCCACTGCCCACCCCTCGCCCCGGGAGTCTGCTCCGAGGTCCGTCAGCTGGAGCTCGCTGCCGGTGGATCGGAGGCTGTGGCGTGGTTTGGTTTCCTGCTTGGTGTCTTGATTTTACAGTCGTCAAGTTCTCGCTGTAAATAGGACCTGGACGAGCAGGATGGAGATGTTTCAATTCCTCTGACTAATTTGTACATTCCCATATTTCTCTGGCCACAGATTTAAGAGCGTTGGAGCATGTGCAGGCTGGCCGGGGCCCAAGCGGGTGAGGAGGGCAGTGTTTGCTTTGGCACCTCTCTGGAAGCAGGGCAGGAGGGGACAGGGCTGCCAGGTGAAGGATTTGGCTGTGGCATGGAGCTGGCAGCAGTGGGAACCGGGAGCTACATCCCACCAGAAGAGCAGGAGCTAAAAATACTAAACGGGAATGAGGCAAAACGCAGTGGGAAGCCACCGCCCACCCCCACCAGACCCTGCTGTAGGGAAATTAGAGGAGCTTTCATTTGCTTTTGAGGCGGTTTTTGCTGGGCTGAAGCACATCACAATCACCCAGAGCGAGTTTCTGTGCTGGCCCCTCAGCCCAGGGCTGAAGGTTTATATTTGTGGAGAAAGAAGCCTTAAAATCCAGAAATGACACCCCTGTCCTCAAAATATCCCCTGCATCGCGAGACCATGAACCTGCCACAGGGAATGGGGAATGCTGGGTCAGGTACATCCCTCCTGTGGCTGGGATGGATTTTCCGGGACCTGGCAGGCAGCGTTTGCCTTTGTGCATCCCGCGGGGGACCTGGAACAAGGCGGCCCCGGATTTGTTCCCTTGTGAACACCTCCCTCCGTGCGATGAATGTAGAACATTTTGGTGAAATCACCGTGCTGTGACAGCTTTTTGGAAAGGGTTGGCTGGGTTGGCTGTGAATTCCCAAAGGTAACGCTTAGCAGGGTTACCAGGATGATGTTTTTGAGGATAACCACGTGCCAGCTCATGGCAAGAGGAGGGCTCTGTGCCGTGTTGCTGGATGCCAGGCTGTTCCCGTGCCAGGGATTTGTACTGCTCCGCAATCCCGATGGCGTTTATTGGGATGACGTTGCTGAGTATGTTCCATCTTGCTCTGGGCTCTTGCACCTTGCCCAGCCAGGAGCAGGAGGAAGATGTTGCATTTTGGAACCCAATTAGATTTTTTATCTTGTTCGTTTCTCCTGCCCTTCACTTATCCGTTGATTTCCCGCAATGTTTAAGTGGTGAAAAAGTTGGAGATAAGTCATTCTGTCTTTGCATAGTTGTACAGTTGTGGTAAATATAGTTTTACTCAAAGTGTCCCTAGGAAAAAAATGCATTTTAGAGAGAAATCATCTGGGAAAAGAAAATCAACAGTCCCCACTGAAACTGATTTGTTTGAGCACTACTCAAATGTAGTTGCTAAAAATGGTTTAATGAATATAAAGATACGTGGAAAGATGGAAACATCTCGTTTGCTCATTAATTAGATCATGACAACACTCAAAACCCTTTCAGCGCTCGCCCAGCTCGTCCCTGGGGTCTCCCTGCTTGGGGTTGCCTGAGGAATGACAAGGCATGGTGGGATGAGACTCTCGGGAAAACCTGCTGGGCTGTGAATGCTATTGACCCGGTATTCCCCTAAACATAGTCCAGGGACTTTAAAAATAAATAATCTTATGGATAAAAATATCTTACAGACTAAAGCCCCTGCTATTATCGATGCAGACATTTAGAACCCACCAGCAGCACTTGCAGAGCTGCAATTGCTGGAGATAACCGGAGGCCTGGAGATGGAGCATCCCGCTCCTCACAGCTGGAGAAGGAAGGTCTGGCTCCCAGCAAGGAAGGCAGGCAGGGTGAGCTGTCACCCCTCCCTCTGCCAGCTCTTCCCCCCCGGCAATAACAGAGTCATTAATTAATGTTTGCACAGCACTTTGAAGATAAGTGCTGAACACAAGTATTCTTTTAAATGTGATGGGGCTCGTCCCTGGCTGGGGGGAAGCCCCTCTCCGTGAGGAGCAGAGCTGCCAGTGCTCCCTGCCAGTCCCGTTCCTTGGGTTTGATACGCATCAAACACCCCAAGCGAGGGAAAAAGAAATAAATCTGAGTAACTTGTTGCGCTCATCAGCATAACAGCTGAGTTGCATATACATTACCTTTGAAATAGTACAAAAGCATGAATGAAATAGAGTCCTACTACCTGCACTTCATTTGTTTCCTTCATTTACATGAAAAATGTTGCTCGTTGCCTGTGGTTCCCCGATGCACGAGGCCTTGCCACCGCATATTCCTGCCGAGCTACAGTGCTGGAGATAAGGAATTGCTGACAGCGGCGCTGTGCCTTGGAAACTGTTCCCGTGCTGCTGGGAACGGCACCGAAGTGACGGTTCCATTACTAAGAATAATATCCTGCCCTCTCCTCCTTGAGGCTGGCTCCGTGATGGACTGTCACGGGAAACTATTCTGTACAAGGGAGAAAAAGACATCGGGAGCTGTCGGAGCAGCAAGAGCATGAGGAGGCTGCCAGCCTCCCCCACGTGTGATGGGACCCAGGCTCCAGTCAGTCAGGAGATATTTGAAGTGTCTTTTTGTCCACATCTCCTTTTCCTTATGGAGTTTCTGGTAAGGTGTAAGGTTTTTTTTGATCTTTGCTGGATGTGCATGCATTTAGGATCCTAAATGGGCACGGAGGGGACAGACCCCTCTGCCCCTCAAGCAGTCGCGGTGCCAGCGGTGGCCCCACGCTGTGACCTCGGGGTGTGCCCAGGCTCTAAGTCGATCCTGGCTGGGGATATTAAGTGCTCAGCACCGGGGCAAACGAGGCCCTGCAGAACTAAGCACAGGGAAGCAGCTACAGCAGGGTTCAAAATTAGTCCAGGGCTGAAAATAGAGCCCTAAGGAGAGAGCTGCAAGCAGCCAGGGCTGTGAGTGTGCATGAGCTGCTCACTGCTCTGCTGGGGCCGTCTCCAGCACTCATGGCTGTCTTGGAAATTTTGCAGGATAAGAGAGAAAAATGTTCATTCATTGGAGTGTTTTCTCTCACTGCTCTGGAGAGCACAGGCAGCAGCTGTCGGGCAAGACTGAAGGCAAAAAAACCTCTTCCCAGAGAGAGCCACCTGCCTTTATTGGCTGCTGAGGACAAGCTGTGGCTGCCCATCCTTGGAAATGTTCCAGGCCAGGTTGGATGGGGCGTGGAGAAACCTGGGATAGGGGAAGGTGTCCCTGCCCACTGCAGGGGGCTGGAACAAGATGATCTTTAAGGTCCTTTCCAACCCAAACAATTCTAGGAATGGGAGCTCTTCCTCTCCATACCCAGGAACCGTCTCCCCCTGTAAGACCCAGGCCACAGCACATTTATATTTTTACAGAAGATACATTTTTTTTACATTAATTTAGATCTGCTGTCCTTGGGGACATCAGCTATTCTGGGAACTGATACTCTTATTCTACACATAGCCTCCCAATATTGATAGTTGAAACACAGAGGAAGAAACCAAAATCCCAGGCTTTTATCCAGCATGGCAGAAAACAACCACGTGGGTCCTATTGCTACCTGCAATAGGTGTCGTGTTTGAATATGGTGATTTCTCAAAGGAATTGCTCGCTAGTAATTAACCTCAGAGCTCTGCTGGAAGACGAGCAGTGTGTGTCAGTTCATGTGTACACCCACTCTCGGTGCGTGAGGAATCCAGGAGACTAATAGGAAAATTATTTCGTATAGAAAAGCAATGCATTATCATTTTCCAGAAGAAAAGCCTCGGAGCGTGTTTAGTAGTGGAGCACGGAAAGAGACAAGCAGCACGCAAATTACAGATGAATTTGTTGCTGCCGAATACAGAAGAGTCATTTGTTTTCTCACGGAAAAAGCAAACACACTTAGCAATCCACCGGTGACCCTCCCACTTTAAATGCAGGCTTTTTATCTCCGGGACAAGTTTGAGGACGCTGGTGTGGGATGATGCCGAGTTCCTGACAAACCACTTCATCATCACCTACAAAGTTTCCCAAAACATCAATTTCAGCTTCCACTTAAGGACATGCAAATGCCCTCAATACCAGAGTTTCAGGGAATTACCACAGAGGAAGAAGTGGCAGCACGTTCCACACCAGGCTGGAAGAGATGCAGCAAGGAGAAAAAGGGGCAGAGCAAGAGGTAATTCCAACGTGCAGGATCCTACATGCAGCAGAGGCCTGGGAAAGGACAGCGCTCCCCTTTCTGCTTTTCCCATTTTTTTATTCCAAAAGTTTCAGGGGTTGAGATGATAACTGGCTTGGTTTCCTGGGGGTTGTCTGCCAGCTTCTTCGAGCGTATTTTTGTTCCTGATAGGTTTAACAACTCGACCCGTTCTTTACCTCAAGGAAAAATATGTCAGAGGAAGAAGTAGGTCAGTTTTCTCCCGGTTACACCTTCACCCTCGATACAGGTCACCTGCCCCAGGAGTCCAAGGGCTGTTCTGTTCCTGCCGTGCATCTAATGCCCAATCCACCACGAAAATGAAAACATTCTTCTCAGATATAAGGGGATTTGGATTGGGCCTTAATGCTTAATCTAAAAACAAGAGCAGCTTGTTCTGGTGATAATGCCAGAAAACGACAGCCTGTAACCACTGTGTTGAAAACCGAACCCTTCGAACGGAGATTATAAAACAACCAGCAAGTTGTTTGCAAAGACACCGTGATTGCACACAGTCCTGCAATATGGAAGAGGGATAGAGGCTGGAATAACCTTTGGACACCAGGTTGTATTTCCTGGTGACACAAACAAAGAGTGCCCTCCCCTTGCACTTTGAGAAGACACGGGGAAATAAACGTCGACTCTTAAGACAGACCCAAATGAATCTTTAATGATTCTGAAATATTCATATAATCTACCAGTTACATGCAGCAGGAAAATAATTTATGAGAATCATAACAAAATTAGGTAGAATAAGGTCAGTCTGCTATCGCTGTTGTGCAGCTAAACTTATAATCGTGGTTTCAGTAGATGGATATGAAGATAATTCATCTGGCCGGCACAGGCATTAAAGGCTCGAAGCTCAATCATGCAGCTTCACTTTTCAGACGAGCCCTAAAACTCACTTGTCAAGTGAGCTAATCTGCAGGATCCGGTTTTGATCACGAGCCTGGTGCGCCGTGGTGGCCAAAACTGCCCAGGGCTTTGGGCACCACAATATAAGAAAGATCTAAAGCTGTCAGAAAGCATCCAAAGGAGGCCACGAGGATGGTGAAGGGTCTGGAGGGGAAGCCAGATGAGGAGTGGCTGAGGGCGCTTGGCTTGCTCAGCCTGGAGGAAACTGAGGGGAGACCTCAACGCTCTCAACAACTTCCTCCCGAGGGGCAGCTCCGAGCTCTGCTCTCTGTGAGCGGGGAACGGCTGGAGCTGTGTCAGGGGAGGGTTAGGTTGGATATCAGGGAAAGGTTCTTCCCCCAGAGGGTGCTGGGCACTGCCCAGGCTCCCCAGGGAATGGGCACGGCCCCGAGGCTGCCAGAGCTCCAGGAGCGTTTGGGCACCGCTCCCAGGGATGCCCAGGGTGGGATTGTTGGGGTGTCTGTGCAGGGGCAGGGGTTGGACTCAGCGATCCCTGTGGGTTCCTTCCAGCTTGGGATATTCCATGGTTCTATTTTACGACCCTATGACCCCTGCTTGCCATGCGGACAGCAGGACAGCGGCCTCTAGACGGGGCTGGGAGACAAGAGCGTGTCTAACAGCAAAAAACCCCCAGGTCTTGTACCTGTCACACATTTCTCGCTGTTGTTACAGATCGTGACATAAAACAGGGAAAGAAATTCTCTTTTTGCCAAGAAACGCATAAGATGTGTAAGTCAGGCTTTGGCCTGAAAACTGTCTGTGACGTCCTTTGATGGTGAGCAGGGAGTAACTCAGCAAATCTTGAAGGACATTATTTGTAATACCATGAAGAAAAGTATTGCTGATACCTTTTTGATACAAACCCAACGTTTTATTGAGCCTTGCTGGCAGCAGAGAGAAATCTCAACCCTTCCTGCACTTAAGAAACTAACTGCTTCGGTACAGAGGAATCCATCATGCACCTAAAGGTTCCCACAGCTGGTGATGTTTGTGGAGAGACAAAGTTTCTTTGGCATTTCTGTGCTTCCCCGCATCCAAAGGGAAGGCTGGGTGAAGGTGCCAAGGGGCTGTGACACTGCGGGGTGAGGATGGGGTCGGGATGGGGCGGGGGCTCAGCAGCCCCGATCCCACCTCCTGCCCAGGAGCTGCTTCCCCAAACCCCTGCAGACCCCACACGTCCCCCGGGCTGTGTGTTGGGAGGGCCAGGAGCTGCCTGACAGGTCACCGGAGTGGGACACAGCTCAAGTCGCTCTCGTTCACCCCTTTTTAACCAAAGAGGCTCTTTCTCCATCATGACTCCCTCAGGGCGGACCGCGGTGCTCCCCCGGCAGCCCCAGCCCAGGTCACCACCCGCCCCTCAGGGTGGGGTAGAGGATGAGGGCGGCAGGGCTGTGAGGGCGGGAGGACCGTGATGGTTGTGGGTCCGTG
>VZTA01014689.1:29673-85154 GCA_013398855.1 Mohoua ochrocephala
GAGCCTCTGCTGCTTCTCGGGGGCGAGGCGGGGGAAGGAGCCGCAGGTGCTGCCCTGGCTCTGCCCCTGCCCCGGCGCGGCCCCGCGGGCGGGGAGGGGGCGGCGGTACCTGCCCGCATTGTTCGGGAGAGCCCCATCCTTCCTTTATCCCATCGGCAGGTGACGGGGCTGCGCCTTTCTCCGCTGCCTCGGCCGGGGGCTCGCCGAGCCAGGCCCTGCCCTTGACAAAAAGGGATGCTCGCCCCGGGCTCCGATGCCTTTTGATTTCCGAGTGGGTTTGGAATCGCTACATCAGCCCTCCCGATGGAAATCCCGAAGGATGTCGGGCCTGTTGTGTGCAGCCTGGCCAGCCCCTCTCCCGTGTGCCTTTAGAACCGTCGGCTCGTGTAAAAGTCTCTGCCTTTTGTTTTTGTTTTAGATGGTGGATGTTGATGTTTGTGCGGGTGGAGATAGTACCAGAAGAAAAATGGATGCTCTGACAGATAGTGCAGTTGAGATTGTCCCTTTGGAGCTCTATGATTCAGCCAGAGCAAAAATAGCTGCTAATCTACAATGGATCTGTGCTAAAGCCTACGGAATAGGTAAGATCACCTCTGTCGAGAAGTCATTCTTGATTTTGTTCTTACTTTTTCTGTCTCCCCTGCTGTTCCAGGAGTAATTAAATTTGGCTTTGTTTTAAATATCAATAATATGGCAGCCTGTTCTCTTGTAATATTGTCTCTCTGCTGGTACCTTAAACAGGAATAACGGGACTGTGTGAGATGCCCTGAATCAGCAAACCTAATGGTGAACGCTCCCAGATGGTGCTTGGCGAGAATTGCCTGCCTCAAAATGTTTAAATCCTTGCTTTAGCTAAGCAGACTTTGTTCCACAGAGCTTTATGTCACCGCTTGCAGGCCCCAAGCCCTTCCAGGCTTTAGGCGCTTCCTTGTCTGGTCCTCTTGGCCAATGGATGCTGGCACCTTGACACCCTTTGTATGCTCAGTTACGACTTCTTTTTTCTGTCAGATCGTGGGTTTTACTTTCAAAATGATCTAAAAAAATAATCCATTTATATTCAACATTTTTCTCTTATGGAAAGAAACGTTGAATGAGCAGGTGTAGTTTGGGTGCTGTGACATTAAAGAGCAGGTTGTAGGTGATAGAGGAGTTCTTCCTTCCCCTCACATTGTCATAAACTTTTACTGTCAAGCGTGGAAAAATAAATATTCTTGGAGTATATTTGTACAGTGTTTTCCTGGCAGCTGTTGAAATCTTGCTTTTTTGTTTTGAACTAGATCTGTCTCGATGTACAAGATTCCTCTTGAGTTTAAGTAGCTTCATTATGAAGAAATAGGATGCAGTGCTAGTTGTTTTACCCAGAACAAAAGATATAATAAAACCATGTATAGAGTCTTGTTTTGGAAAATGAGGTGGCCCTGTTAATCTAAGTCTAATTCTCCAAACTCATAATATGCTTAATGGATTAGCACTGGCTTACTTGGTGACAAGGCTGAAGAAAAGTGGTCCATTCCTGCCATTAAATATTAATCCTTGCTGGAATATTTTTCTAAATTATTTTTCTTTTTACACATTTCCAGCTCTCTGAGTGTCCCCCTCATCTTGGTGATTGTGAGCAAAAGAAAATCGGGAGTTTACAGTGTTTAATGTATTTTGTTACGAGCAACAAGAGGCAAAAAAACCCCCACGGATCAGATGACGTCTGAAAATGTGGGAATTTGGGGAGGCTCTCAGGGGAACATCGATAACTTAAAAGAACAGAACAGGCACTTCCTCGTGTAAATATTTCTCAGTTACTGGAATTGTTTGTTACGTTTCCTGAAACTTTTTAGCGATCCGTGATAAAACGGCCATTCCAGACGTGGGGATGCACTATTTATATTGTGACTTTGTTTCAAAGGAGAGCCGATCCTAAATGGGAAGGGACTGGCACGGATCCTACGCTGCAGAGAGAGCTCGGTGGCCTCGTGCTGCTGGGTGGTGTCTGCTCCCAGCACTCAGGGTTGTGTCTGAACCTCTTGGACCAGTTAATTGCTTAATGGCAAGTCTGTTTATGCTCCTGACAACACCGGTTGTAAAAGTATTTGGCTTTCCTGTGACTAAAAGCTAAAAAGAAACAGCTTTCCCCATGGCAGAGCCGTGATCTCTGGCTGCAGCAGCCTCTGCCAGTTTTCCTGCTTGCATTTAGGCTTGTTCAGATTACAAATCACAGAAGCTAAATGCCACAAACAATAGGAAGAAGTAATTTTTTCCCCAGTGAGTAAGGATTGGTGTCCGTGCGTGTCTTTGCAGGACTGTGGCCCGTGGAAATGTAGTTTGATTTTTTGAAATGGCTCCTGCAAGTCGCTGTCACATGTTAGCCATTACTGCTGGAATAGCATTGCACAATCCCTAGAAATTTATAAGCCTCTTTAATTCATAGAGAGATGAGTTTAAGAAGGTTTCCTGTGTGATTAGAATTTTGAATAATACTTGAATTTAACACATTACTCGTCATCTCTCAGGGTCGTGTTTTAGTTTTAAGATATTGGATGTTGTTCAGTGAGTCTTGGGCAGCTACAATCAACTGTGATTTTATTATATAAAATCTCACGATGCAGATTAAAGAGTTTGAGGACTTTTTATTATTTTAGACTTATTTCTGGTTAATTTGGTAAAAAAAAAAGCTTATCTGTTTGTAAAATTAAAACACTTCTGTTCTGAAGTAAATCTTACCAGGTTTCCATAACTGCCTTCAAGTGAATGGGTATTCTTCTGAAATGTTAGATTTGGATTTATGAATTGACATGATTTTGTGCCTAATTTTTCAAATTCTGGTGCATTTCATTTTCATCTGGGTGGGGTTGAGCTCGTGGTGAAGAGTGGGAAGAGTCAAGAACAGGAATTTGGTGCTGGTGCAGACTGTTACTGAAAGCCATTCATCCCTGCAGGTTTTACCTGCAACTGTATTCTCTCTTTGCTGCTAAAGGATATTTGAATTCTCCACTTCTAAGCTGGCATTTAAATAGGAAAATACTTCATCCTTTGTTTTCTTTTCCTCAAGGACAAATCACTGGCAGCATGCATGACAAATAATTTTAAGTCCTAGTTTGGGCTTTGTTTTATTTGATGATGCAAGATGATGCAGTCCTCCTTTATTTTTTTCCCCTTCTGGCCATGAAAAGAGAATTTTGGTAGCCAAACAACTGAGCAGCTACACAAACACTGCGAGACAACCCCTCTTCTTGCCCAGGAATTGGGCTGGATGATTTGTTCCTGGAAACCTGCAGCTCCTGGCTGTGGTGGATGCCTGGCTGGCACAGATGGGCTCCAGAGGGAGGTCCTACAACTGCTTGTCTGAATTCCAGAAACCAGAGGAGAAGGATGTCGTGAAGGAAGGTGTTTCTCCATTCGGTGTCATCCATCTCCCCAAATAAATCTGGGAGTACTGACACGGATCACTCTCAGTCCGAGCACATCTGGAAACCTTCTGTACTCTGGAAAGATTCTAAGTCCCTTTAGCTGAGACAGTGGTTTTGAGAAAATGGAGTTTAATTAGCCCAGAATTATCTTTTTTTCATCCTCAAACTTTGATGAGAACCACACGGCCACTTCAGGGAATTCTAATTCCTAATGTTTAAGGGGTTGAGGAGCGAAGCTGCCACGGAGTGTGGGGAACTTCAGTTCACAGAGGCTGAGCGTGGGAGGGCCGGGGAGGCTTGGCAGGCCCTCCATGGGGAGATCACTTTTCCACAGTCGCTGGAAGGATCCAGATTGCCAAGCAGGAATGAGGCCACGCCGAGCACTGGGAAGTGGACCTGGCCCTTCAGCCCCGCTGGCCCCTCGGGCTCTGAGCAGCAGCAGCAGCAGTTGGAAAGAACAAACTCGGGGTGGTTTGGTTTGGTACCACCTGGGGAAATAGACAATGACATGGAAAAATTCTGATTTCTCAGCAGATTTAGCGTGGCATTAATTTCTGTGTAGAAATCATGTTTGCCATCATCGTGGCTGTGATATTAAAATTTAGATATTGATGGATATGGAAGTCTCTCAGTGTTGCAGCTTGCTGTGAGCAGTGGGTTCTTTCCGACCCTTTCCCTAGCAAATGTTGTTGCTTCTGTAAAACAGTGTGCAAAATTCAGATTTTTCAAAAGGCACCTGATGGGTTTTACTTATTTATCAGGGCTGGGAGCTTTACATAGTTTCCAGACTTAATGCTGACAGTAGCCTGAAACCTTTGGCAAGATGCAGGCAGGAAAGCCATGGACTAATGGAATGCATTGGAGGGGAAATGCAAGTTTGTCTTATTTTGGTCTTTGAGTACTTAAAACTTACTTGCTAAATAAGGTTTTACAGTGCTGTAATAGCTCCCCACAGTAACCAGTTGGTGGATGCAGTGTGAGAATGTTTCCTGGGCTAAATTCCCTAAATCCCTGGATTCCCTGCTCGTCTTTGTCAGCTTTCTTCTCAGGTTGGTAATAAAATTACTTTTAAGAAAGCTGTTGTGTTTAGCAAATATTAACAGTTAAACATTTGTTCCTTTAATAGCACCTGTTTCATAAACACCGAGTATTATTGTGTGAAGTTTACAGAGGTGAAGGATTCCATAATTATTATTTTGTCTCTTCTGCTTTATCCAGGTTTGTGGCTTTATCCTTGATCAAAAGATATGGTAATAAGTGCAGTCGCTCTCCCAGCAGTTTGCAGAGCCTTTAGCTTGGGGTTTTTTCCTGCCTGTTGTATGTAAATTTTCATGTGTCCTGTTAGAGATCACTTACAGGGTTTAGAATTCAGTGCTGTAACGAGAACCAGCACAAAATGTTTATATTCTGGTGGTCTTAGTGCTGAGGAGGTGTAGCTTGTGCTCGTGCTCTGCAGCTCGGAGGACATTCACCCAGTGCTGAATAATTCTGGGAACAGATACTGATACTAACGAAATCCTACTCAGAATTTGAATAAGCTTCGTGCTGTTTACCAGGACAGCTTGGCTCCCTTTCCATGTGAAACCAGTTCTTCGTGCTTCTGGAGGTAAAATAACATCTGGGGTGTATCCACCCCGTCAGTTCAAGGGGATAAGTCAAATTTGTTCAGATTGCTGTATTTTTCTTTATCAAGTCATGATCAGGTGGTTGTCTTTGAACAGGTTTTTGTAAGTGAGATGATAAAGGAATGGTCCCTCCCCTGAAGCAAGGAGAGTCTGGCAATAATTGTCTCTTGACAGTTGTTGCAAGTGAAGTTATTTTTGTAATCCTCTCAACGATTTCTGTACTTGATGATTTATACTCAGAACTGACAGTTTTTGAGAGATTAGAACTCATTGGTATGATGGAACAGACCAAAGGAATCGTTGAATGAAAAATCATGGTGCTTTATTTTTGAGTCCTTCATCTCTTACAAAAACAGGTAGTGGAGGTATCTCCCCAATAGGCTCAGCAGGGCAAGAACACTTGAGAGTTTATGCTGCTGAAACTTGGAAAAAAATATTATATTCCTTTGTTTTTGTAAGTGTGGGGAGCAGCAAAAATGAACATTAGAGTAATGTGGTTTAAACTCATGTGTGAGAGAGATCCAGTCAACCCTGATACTGAGGGTAGGGTGGTAAATTCTTCAACAATTCTTGTTAGAAAACTCGGGGCAAACTGAATGAATGATGTTCACCTTCACAGAGCTGATTGCAGGTTACGTACTGTTGGTTTTAAGTTACTGTAAAACCACTGGTGCCTTTTGAACCCCTCAGTTTGTCCAAAATTGGCAACTCTAAAACTTGTGTTGAAGTTGATGCGAACATTTGCCTGGGGAAACAACTCAGAAAGTGCATCAGGAAAAGGAGGAGGTGTTTGCAAGCCTTTCAAGAGCATAAAGGTGACTTCCTTTGGGAATTAAGGTAGTACTGGAAGCTTTTTTATAAGCAAAAACTAAGGACAATTTGGTTTCCTTTAGTACAATTTGTTAAATTGCTTGAACAGAAATTTTTGTAGCTATAGCTTAGGTGTTAATTTCTCAGAAGTTAATTTTTCATGTTGATTTTTTTCCAAAATCCAAGCCATAAATGTGTAAGAACTCAAGTTTTAACGAACAGAACTTTTCTAACCTCCAAGTTCAGTTATAGGTCATGGAAAGAAGGTGTTGGAAAAGATGCTGATAGAAACTGGGACTTAGAAAGCCTGGGACATGTTCTTCAAAAGGAGCATCTGCACATTCTGTAGTGAGGCAAGGACAAAGCGTGGGACACCTCTGGAGTTTGTGTGATCCCTAAAAACTGGGGAGAAAAGGTGCCCACGATACCAGGGGCTACCTGTGTGTGCATGGCGTGTGGTTTAAATTAGCACTGGGCCAACTCCAGTGCTGTGTAGCTGTCCTAAAAGTGACAGCGTGTTCCTGAGATTTCTGGCACTGTGGGAATTTTGTCGTTTTTAAGGGGAGGTGGAGGATGAGCTGCCCTGGGTGCTGCAGGTGTTTCCTGTGGCGTTGTGCTGCAGGTAAGAATAATTACCAGGTGTGAAAGGTAAGATCAGTGTCTTCAGTTGCACTTTCAGATGCAGATTTCAAATATTGAAGACATGTCTCGATTAAAACCCTTTTTTCTCTGTTCTGTGTTACCACCCCCCCATTTGAGATAACTGCATCATGTACAGATCATCAACTCTACTTGGAAGTTTCTCAACTCAGAATTACACACTTATTTAGCATCCTGTTTGCATTGCAGCTTTTCCTGCTCTTTGTTTCCCATTTATTTGTGCCTGCCATTATGTCCAGCATGAAATAAATTTGAATTAAATAGTAAAGTTAATGTTGCCACTCTTGAGCTTTGATGTGGTTTTTATATCTTAATTTTTTTGTGGATCATTAGTCAGGACATAAATCAGGTACAGGACTGCTCCTATGTGTGACAGACAGGCAGAAGTGTTGTATTGTACTAATGTAAAAAATTAACCTGGGCAAGTGTTTACAGTGAAATAAGTTGCAATTATGGGAGGATTAACGTTGATGAATAACTTCCTGTGATAGTCTTCAAATTATTAATCCTGGTGCTAAAAGTTATTCCCACCCAGCCCTACCCTTAATCCTGGTCAATCCAAATCCATTCAGTCCCTTAAGCAGTTGTATGGAGATCAGAAACATGAAATTAGAGGGTTCTTCAATGTAAAAGAAAAAGATTTCAGGTTTCTTGACTGGACTTTCAGATTGAGTGGCAAGATACAAGTTGGGTTTTTTTTTCCCTGATTTTGTTTGCGTGTTTGTTTGGGGTTGTTTGTTTGGGTTTTTTTTTTTTTTTAACATATTGATTTCTGTGACATGGAATCTCCTCGCTAAGAACTAGATCCATTTAGTGCTAGAAAAGGCTTTTAAAAATCATTGAAATGGAGCTGGTTTAATCGGAAATTGATGTGGGAGGTCTGCCTGCCCCTGTCACGCGGGAGGCTCGGCACCGCGCTCCCGTGGCCTCTCCCGTGTTAATAATGTGTGTAAAGACCCCAATCCTATCGAGTGGATCCCTCCTGGGCCTGTTAGTGTCGCAGAGAAACCTTTTTGCTCGCCGTGCTTGCAGTCTATAAAATAATCACAGTCTCTCTACCTTGTGGAGAAGGGAAAATCCCGAGGAAAATCCGGCCTGTGCAAGGACTGTGGGGCAGGAGATGTCTTGGAGGGATTTCAGGGCTCTTTGTCCACCCCTTCCAGCCCAATTCCACCTCAGTTTTCCCATCAGGGCCTTGGAGCTGGTGGAGAGCAGGTGTTGGTACTAAACCCCTCATCCAAGTGCTTCAGATCTCAGGCATTTGGAATTTGCATTTTTTTTGTGTCGTTTTAAAAAAAGCCTTTAAAACTCGGAGTCGTGCTAATGCTCTGCCAGAGATGTACAACTTCATGGATATTTTATGAGCTTGTATTATTTCCTTTCACAAATAATTCTAGTACAAAGCAATGTGCCTTTGGTTGTTAGAGGTGTAGCTGCTTGTAATGAACTAAAATGTTGAATTATACGAGCTGCTTTGCATTTGGATTTTTGGGTCTTTCCTCAGTCTTTAGAAATGGAAGCTCGAGTTCTCTATCTAGAAATGGAAATGGCCATTAAATGGAATGAGCTTTCAACAGCCTTTGATTTTAGGTCAGGTTGACTAATGTTAAGAAGATTAAAAATATCTGAATTTATAATGTATTTCACTAAAAATGGACACCCATGTTAACAAATGCTACTTAGGTAGTGCCAGTGGGTTTTATTGTGTCTCTTCCAACCACCTTCAGTAGAAAGTCACATTCAATGTCACAGAAAGGAAAAATAATTATCTTCATTTTAAGAAACTTCAGAAAGCTCCCCATTTGGAAAAAGAGGGCCAGCACTGCCTGACTAACAGGAGCTGTTGGGGCTGTTGGACAGCACTGGTTTGCTACATTTTTTTATCTAAGTGAGATGAACTTGTGGCTCATGCAGTAACTCTCTGTCTCCATTCCTCTTCTTCATGAACATCAAGTGCTCTGCACTATACAAACATTGCGAGGCTTATTTTGCAGTTCAAAGATATGGGTAGGAGTTTCTTGGAATGGGAAAATTTAATTATTCTGGAAATGAGCTGAATGAAAAGTAAATATGCTGCCAAATTAATAATTCTTTTAAGTGTAGATGTGTATGTTTAAAATGAACCGTGTAAGTGACTTTGGGGAAAGATATTCAGAGTGACTGGATAGCATTAGATATAGAATTTTATGTTTGAAATTTGGGAAATGTCAGGCTTCTATTAAGACAATTCACTTGAGGCTAGAAAATATTTTTCTTGGAGTTGCAGCCTCTCATTATTCCTGCTAGGTTGTTATAAAGATCAATAGCTTCCAGGCTGATTACCCAACATGAGGAGAAGTATTTATTTTGGGATATAGAGCAAGGGATGGATTTGAGATGTCTTGGACATATTTAGAGTGATTGGAATATTAGTTGTTGTTAGTGCCTTTCTCTCCTGCCAGCTCTGAGCCGTGCTGGGGAGTAGTAAAAATGTGTTTATGGCTGGTGCTGTGCAAGGGTGAGGCCTTCTGCGTTGCTAATTTTAACTTCTAAATTACTACACTCAGGGTCTAGACTCAGTCTGATAAAATCTCAACGCAACTCGTGGAAATTGGGCCAAGGCAAAAGAAATTAGATTTTACACTTGGTTTTAAAATTCCTGCTTAATCCAAGTGGAGTGGTTTTGCTTCCTAGGCTTGAATTATTTAAAGGCTGAATGCTGCAATAGTTTGATTCAATGCTCTTGACAAAAAAAAAAAATAGATAATCATCTGACTGGTTGGTTTGTAAAATGTTCAAGGTTTTAGTCAGATATTTTGGTCTTTTCCTTCTGAATTGCCAAAATTCATCCAAAAATTGGTGGCTCAGATTTGAGACTGGCCAGCCCCTCTGGGTGACCGAGCCTTGCAGTTGTCCCATTGCTGTGCACGGATGCTTTGGGATTTTGCTTTGAAGAGAAGGATGAACCTTGCCCACATGGCACCCACTTTAACCTGTGATCCAAACAGCGATAATCCCAAATAAAGTGGGACTGCCCCAACGTTCACCCATCGCCGTCGGTGACGAGCGGTGCCGCGCGTTGATGTCGTTTCCTCTCTTTCAGACAACGTCCCGGAGGAGCTGAAGGACCCGTTCTACATCGATCAGTACGAGCAGGAGCACATCAAACCCCCTGTGATCAAACTGCTGCTCTCCAGCGAGCTCTACTGCCGCGTCTGCAGCCTCATCCTCAAGGGGGATCAGGTGGCCGCTCTGCAGGGACACCAGTCCGTGATCCAGGCGCTGTCTCGGAAGGGGATTTACGTCATGGAGAGCGATGATACACCTGTGTCTGAATCTGATCTGGGCTCTGCACCAATCAAAATGGTTAGCTTAATTAAATCCACCTAATCATCTTCTTTTTATTTAACGCTATTTAAAATAGTAAATGGAGTGAAGAGCTCTTAATTTCTAGGTCGCTAACCTTAGGAATGGTTTATTTTAAATACAGTTAGAACGTACCATTTTTTAAAGGGGATTTTGTTTTCCAATACTCTCTGTTTTCTTCTTTCAGAGTTCTCATATGGCAATGATTGATGCTCTCATGATGGCCTACACTGTAGAAATGATCAGCATTGAAAAGGTGGTTGCCAGTGTCAAGCGTTTCTCTACGTTCAGTGCCTCAAAAGAACTGCCCTATGATTTGGAGGATGCCATGGTTTTCTGGATTAACAAGGTAAATTTTACTTTGGGAAAAGCATGCCTGTCTTTCCTTGTCACTTTTCAGATTTTTGAAAAGGTTCAGATGAGTATCTGCCTTTCTCACTTGTGCATTTCTATCCTCTCTTTCTACTTTTGCAACGTGGTTTTTTTTAGGCATGAATAAAGCTGGTAAATTTTAAAATGAAGAAGATAATCAGGAACTAAGTTAGAGAAACTGTAAAAATTGGATTCTTTATTTTCAGACAAGTTGCTATGAGGTGTTTTTTTGGTCGGTGGGGATTTCTTTTTAGGTGAAGCACCGTTTCATGTTAAATAACAGGATGGACTTAACTCTGACTGGCTGGAACATTTAACAGAAAAGCTGAAACTGTTCCAAGGGCAGCAGTTAAGTTACTGTAATTCTTTTGAGTGACAAGAGTCACATTCCAAAGAGAATGTGTCCTTGCAAACCCAGGATTCCCAGGACTGTGATTGCAGCTACTGCTAATAGAGAGTTAGTCTGGAAAACTGCTGTGCCATGTTTTTCTCTGAACTTTTTATGTTTGTAGCATGAATTGACCATTAAAGTAACAGGAGGAAGAAGAACACTTGTGGAAACGTATCCAGGTGTATTTTAATTCATTTTCCATGCTATGCCCTTTTAGGTGAACCTTAAAATGAGAGAGATAACAGAGAAAGAGATTAAATTAAAACAACAACTAATGGAAAGTCCAGGGCATCAAAAGGTAAAGCAAATTTGTCTTCAGTTGTGATGTTGTGTGTGGATGATTAATGGATTTAAATATCAGTATTTTCTTTGTCAGGGAAATTTGAGGGCTCCAATCCTCAAAACTGAGATTTTCTGCATGCAGTTTGTTTTGTCTCTGTCATCAGTGCCCTTCCTTGCCTTTGAAGCCCACTGGTATCTTCTGACTTTCCTTTAACTTTCAGTAGGATGAAAACAACTTGTTTCAACTTAAAATAACCTGTATCAACTGTATGTGGGTAAATATGACTCAGCTTTCACAGCACAAAATATATGTGATATATTTTGAAAGCTCTTGGGGCATATTCTTTTTGCATGGGTTATTTGTCTAATGTGTATTTAGGGACTTATTCAGGTTCTGTCCAGTAAGGATACTCTTGGCATTCAGATGTTATATATGTGTGTGTTTGTAGTTTTTTCCAGCTTTTTCCCTCGAAATTATATCACAATGCACTATTATTGCAAAATATAGCACACTTTCATTTCTGGAGAAGGTCAGATAGGTCTTTCTCAAACATGATGTCTATCTGAGCTCCCACTTTATGATTTCATAAGACCTTAAGATAAATTATAAATAACACATTCTTTCCTCAAATTGGCAGTGCTGGGCAAAGGGCTCCAAGTGTGACATGTGAGCAAGGCACAGTTGTTTAATTCTCGTGTTAGTGGCAATGGTTTTTTATGTGCCTTTTATGGAAAATAATATCCTGCAGCAAAAAAGAGCTGTTTAATTTACAAGCTGATGTGTGGTCTAAAGGATCCCTTGAACTATTTGACCCTATTGGCTTTTGGGTCTCATTTTAGTATCTTTAAATCTAAATTTCTAGGCTGCAAGCCCTCTAAAATATGAAAGTGTTTATTGCTGAAGTGCATTTAAGTATTACTGCTTTTAACTTGCCTTGCTGATGTTCCTTTCCTATTCCTACGTTCCTTTCCTTGCTTCCTGAGCAGTCTCCTTCCAAATGGTATTGGAAATTAGTACCTGTAAGTGAACTACTTTTACACCAGTTGTCATCCACAAAATCATGGCTTTTTAAACTTCCTCAGAGTGTTTGCTTCCATTCCAATGCTTCTTAGCTGCTCTTTGAAAAACACCTGTGTAAGCTTTTGGGTCATCAGGCTTCGTTTTCATGCCGCGCTTTTTGCATACTGTACAGCATACAGCATACTCACTTTGCAGCATCTCAAAATTGCTTCCACCCCGCCAGGAGTGAGGGAGGTGGAGTAGCAGCAAAAAAAACCCTAGAAAATTACCAGTAGAAATGGTGGCATTTGCTGGGTTTTGTTGTAAGTAGGAACCGATCGCAGCAGCGCTGAGGTGAGAGAAAAGCTGGGCGGCTTAAACGGCTGCCTAATCTTGGAATCCATAGTTAAGAGACTCAGATGTTTGTGCTTAAATAATGCTCTTACCCTGCTCCTGCACCTGCTCTGGTGCAGATTTGTAAATCTGTCAGAGCCAGAGCACTGCTGTTCGGTGAGGTGGGGTAGGAGATCGGCCAGACCTGTTTGGATCCGGTGGGACGGTTGCTGGGATTGTGGGCTCAGTTGAGGAGCCTGGAGCTGGCACAGCGGGAGGGGAGACAGTTTGCACATTGGAACAAAATGCTTTGTGCTGAACTGTGAAATTGGAATATCAATTCCACTATAGATATAAAAAAACCCCAAAACTGTGCTTCTAGTATGGAATCCTGCTTTTTTTTCTCTTAGTTTTCTGGATTTATTTCAACTGGCAGAGACTTTCCTATGTTCCTTTGTTTTCCTTAGCTTTGATACCCTTTCTCCTGCCATTGCAGGTGCTGGTGTTACTCATTTTCTCTCTGGGAAGATGAGCTGTTGTCTCAGTTGTTAATTCCAAAGGGCAGAGCACTTGGAAAAGGCAGGTGTGATCAGGCAGTCTCCCCATGAGCTCTCTGCCTTCCCACAGAGAGCTCAGTCCCACTGCAGCCTCCTAATCCTTTGTTTGTTTGAACCAAATCTATGGGCTGGAGTAAAAACTTTAAATATTTGAAATTAAAGGAAGGAGTAAACAAAGGTTGTCTCACTTCCAGTCCACTTAGATTTTAATGGTTTACTGACAGATTTTGCGGTCTCCAAAGTTATCAGATTCTGTCAATTCTGTGCTTCTTTTTTATTTTGTGATTTTTGTTTGGGTGGGGTTTTTTTAATACCGAGCTCTCTCTGTTTCAGTAGCACCATTTCTGCAGTTATTGCATACAGATATCACTGTATGCATGGGCAGGAGGGTTACAAACCACAACACTCAGCTTAGAAAATAAGGAAGAATTCAGAATTTTCAGTATAAAAGACTGAATAGTTAAGAGAATAATATTTGAGCAAAAAATAAGGAATTAAATTAAGTCCATAAAAACCCTCTTTGATAAATTTGTGGGGTTTTTCACAAGGAATTTTTACAGATTTTAGTTCTTGATATTGACTATTGTTGGTTTAAATTCCATTTAAGCCTGTTGGAAAAGAAATATTAACTACAGGAGGAATTAAAGTTTAAAAGTAATTTCTGAAGGTGTTTTTTTTTTTAAAATATGCTTACTTTAAGTGGATAAATGCTGACCCTTTTAAGCTAACCAGTTCACCTTGGTGTGCACACTTCTTTTACCAGACTTAATGACCACATTTCCAGTGCATAATGGATGTTGCTGATGCCTTTGATTTGTTTCTTGTTTGAATAATCACCATCCTATATCTCACTATTTCTCTTTGTGTAAGCCTGATCTGATGCATGCCCTATCGCACTGCATGCTGGAACCAGTGGAATATGCTCGTGTGGTACAGTATGATTCCCATTCCATTACATCTTTGTGGAGTGCTCCAGGCTGGGGAAAAACCCAATTTGCACCTGGTAAAAGGACAGGAAAAATAGCATTAGCATGCAGAGATAGCTTTGAGTTCCTTGGGAAATTTAGCATAGCATGTGCAAAATAAAGAAAAGAAACCGGTTCTCATTGCTCCAAGTGATCTTCATTCCTCTGAACAGATTTTTTCACAGCCTGTGCCATCCTAAATTGACACCTAGGAGTGAGAGTGTGTGTGTGTGTGTAGTTTTCCCAGGCTGGCTTGGGAAGTGTAGGATGCCATTGGTAAAACCCAGCTTTCCTCTGATGATTCAATATGTGACTGGTGTGTCTGCACAGCAGATGAGATCCTGTTAAATCCCGGTGATATCGATGCCCTCAAGTGTCCAAGGGATGTTTTTCCAGCACTGCCAGGTGTCTCTGCCAGGCCCTGCAGTGCATTTTGCTTTTGCTTTCCCATCTGCTTTGCTGCTCAGTTTAGACACAGCCTCCCAGTGCAGGAGCGTGGGGATGCTCGGGAAATAGCAACCCTGGAACTTGCAGAACTTGCAAGAAGCAATGCCAAGATCTGTTCTTCAGCTGACTGGCTTTGGCAGCTCCAAATTCCCTGCGGGCTGCAGGGTGGTTTGCACCAGAGTTTGATTTTGATCTGTAGTAAATCAAGGAGAGTTTTGCTGGGGATGTCAAGGCCTCCTCCTCTCTGCCTCTTTTGGAAAAGGCCATGGTTTTTATTTTTGCACAACACCTGTACTGAACACTGGCTGGCCAGATGTGCCATGTTCTGGTTCTCTCTGAGAGAACTTTGCCGTCTGTGGACAAACGACAGCAAATCCGTGGCTGTGGGTAAGGTGTGAGAGATCACCAGCTCGTCCGAGTTATTTTTGCTGCCTTTTGTTTTTCCCAAGCTTTAAGTGTTTTCATGTAGTCACCCATGTCTCTTTCTTTGGATCTGCTGCATTTGTGCGTCTGTGTGGAAGGATTTTGAATTAAATTGATTATAGTCATTTAAAATGTGTGAATGAAGTGAGGAATCCGGCAGCACGGATTGCTCCCGGGCATGAGGAGACTGAATGGCAGATGAGCAAGCTGCTCCAGTGGAAGGTTCCTTGCCTGTGGCAGGGGGTTGGCTTAGAGGATCTTTAAGGTCCCTTCCAACCCAAACCATTCTAGGATTAAAAGGGAAACACCATTTTCTTCAGAATTGGCTTCCACGGGGGAGAAAAGCCCAAGTTTGTTTGGTTTTGACTGGGGGCAGAATGCCAGAGAGGATCCACCGAAAAGAGTTTTCAATGCTTAACACAGATTCCTTTTTCTTTGCCCTTTTTTTTTTGGGTCTTTTTGCCTCTTCAGCATCGTGTGAACCCTTGTTTTCTCTCGGCAGGTGCGTTACAGAAGAGACCACCTCTCCAGCAGGCAGTTACCCTACTTCCCCGTGCTGGAGGATCTGATGAAGGATGGTAGCGATGGTGCTGCTCTTCTAGCTGTGATTCACTATTATTGTCCAGAGCAAATGAAACTGGATGGTATGTAATAAAGGTTTTGAGGGAAAAAAAGGAATAAAAGACTTCAGGCTTTGAAAGCTGAGCTAGAAATACGTGAAAAATTGAAACCACAGCTCTTCTAATAGGTAGTGGACTATGGCAAGTTGGAGGCAGGTCACCTGTGGAATCTGCATTTAAAATATAATCTCTCTTTGATCTTGTTTTTTTTACTTACTGTATTTAGAAGGCTGTGCTCTGTATATTATGAGCTACAGAAGAATCCTTTCTTTTCCAGCTTTAGATGATGTGGCTTTCTTTGCTCAAATAACTGAGCTTGGTTTCAATACCATAAAAAAGGAGTACATGTCCACCACTGTTAGCTGATAATTCTCACGTTTTTTGGTAGGAGTACATAACTCGGCATTTTAAAACCTAGAGTTTGAAATAGTTTCTCTCAATCTACAGAAACTGTCATTCCTGAGCATTGCAAAACACGAGTTCCCTTCCACAGAAAATGTTTTTCTTAATAAATCGATGTCCTTGTTGCATTAATTTCTGCAAATCAACATTTTGTATTGGTTTTTAAATTCTCAGCTATGTTGTACCTTGCAGAGCTCCTGAGTGTTTTCAGAAGGAACCAGCACTGTGAATCCTAGGAGTAACCCTTTATTATATGCAAATCAAGATGTCTGGTTTTAATTGCTTTTGTATTTTGTCATTATGTGTGTTCTCTGTAGCCTGTTTACCTTCTCTGTGGCTGTGATAGACAGAATCCCCCGTGGATTCAAAACTGAATGCAGAATTGATACTGTTCTCTGTGGTTTTCTTCCTCCTTTTCCCGTCCCTCTGGTATCGAGCAGGTAGAGAAATGTCACTGGTAGCCAGTAAACATCCAGTGCTGGTGTAGAGTCTGTGCAGTTCCTGTACTTGGTGTTTCTGTGAGGTGGGGGTGGAAGGGTGATCCCTCGGGACAGTGCCATGACTTACTGATCCCTCTCCCCTTGCCAGATATCTGCTTGAAGGAGGTGACGTCAATTGCAGACAGCCTCTATAACATTCAGCTTTTGAGAGAATTCTCAAATGAGTACCTAAACAAATGCTTTTACCTCACCTTGGAGGACATGTTGTACGCTCCTTTGGTTTTAAAGGTAAGAAGCATAACAAAGGATGTATTTTTCAGTAAAATCTGGGTAAATCGCGAATGTTTTGTTAATGCGAGGTGTAATTTGCCTTTTTTTCTGTTTCAGCCTAATGTCATGGTGTTCATTGCAGAACTCTTTTGGTGGTTTGAGAATGTCAAACCCGACTTTGTACAGCCAAGAGATATCCAGGAAATAAAAGATGGTAAGTTTGTGACCGTGGATAACTGATAGCATTGAAAAATATTTACATTGTGGTGAAACTGTTGCCCAGTGGTGTTTCCTTGGAAGCTTTGTTTCTACCCAAAGTTTATTCTTGCTGGGGATCTTTGGAAGCAGTAAAGTAGAAGGAAAGTTAGTCCTAGATCCACTTGAATTCTAATTATTTGAGTGGATAATTTTCGAACAGGTAATTTCCCCCTAAACCCTAATTAATTATTAATTTGTAACTTTCATTAAGCTCACCAGAAGATACACATTTTAAATAAAGACCAGTACTTCAGGTTTCACTCTAGAGTTGTGTCACAAAGTTTCCTCTGCAATCTGAGAGCTGCCTGCTGTGTTCTGCTCTTTCCCTGGCCCCTGTGGGTTGTGCTAACGCTGTCCCTTTGTGCCCAGTCAAAGCGGTGATGCAGCAGAAGAGCAGCCGGCCCCCTGTCCCCATTTCCAACGCCACCAAGCGCAGCTTCCTGGCCACTCCTGCCAGCCCCAGCCCAGCAGAGCTGCAGCCCCCAGCCCAGCCAGCCCCTGAAGCCTGCAGTAGGTACTACCTGCACCCTGAGGAGCCTGACTACCTGTGAGTCTCTCTTCATGTTGTTCCACCTTCAGTTTATGCCTCTCTTTGGATAACCTGGGAATTTGTGCTGCTGAATGTTGTCGTTTTGCTACAGACTGAGTGACCTTAGAGTACTGAAAGGGGCTGGGACTTGCTTGGAGCAACCTGGTCTTTATGGAAGGTGTCCCTGTCCATGGCAGGGACTGGAACTGGATGCTCTTTAAGATCCCTTCCAACCCAAACCATTCTGGGATTGTGTGAAAACAAACTCAAGCGTGATCCGATGTGCAGGAAGGTTAATGACAAGGGTTTTCAGCTGACATAAATTTCATGGTGAAATAAGTTATTTCAGCCTTTACTTTGTCTTGAATTTACTGTTTACATAAGCGACATCTTAGATCTGCTGTGTTTAGAAACTTAGTTTAATTCCAGGTAATAATTTTGTGTTGTTACATGTGAAAAACTTTTCTTTAAGGATCTTCTTAAAAATTAATGATATTATGTTTGAAAGAGGATGGGGGTAACTTAGCAGTGTAACTTCACAATTTGATATTTTTTCTGATTATAGCAAAAAATTCTTTGTAGTAATGAATTTTTGCTTTTCTGAATTAGTGGCAAAGGAGGAAGCCCTGCCTTCAGCCCTTCCCATCCACTGCTCCCTTTGAGGCAAAAGCAACAAAAATCTTTACAGGGAGAAGAGAGCCCTGGTGAGTCTGCCTTGAATTTGCCTTCCAACAGGCAGTGGCTGTCAGCGTTAATAAAATAATGAATTAAAACATAAGTTAATTTTTAGAAATGATTTAGAATTGAATTAAACTGCAGTCACACGAGTGGGTGAGCATGCTGAGTTTGAGTAAATCTTAAAGATCTTTTAAGAAACTTAGTGGATTTTAATTTTTTTCGGGCTTTTGACTGTGTCTCTCTGGTGACAGCTGCAGCAAATCTGTTTTCTGCTGCCATCTGTTGGGGAAGGAGTTGATTCTGTTTCTATATTTGCTATTAAATGAGGTAAAAGTGCTGCTTTAAAGACCGTTTCTAAACTGTTACCAATTTAAAAACCATTTCAGGCCATCGGCACCGTTCGAATTCTCTGACCCGCGTTGATGGGCAGCCACGAGGGGCGGTTCTGGCGTGGCCAGAGAGGAAGCCCAGGTAAGGGAGACATTTGGGTGTTACAGCATCGCTTGAGGAAGTGCTACCGTGGCCATTTGATTGTGGTGATGTGGTATCACTGCCCTGGAAGTGCACTGACAGTCAGTTAATTTTGTTTTCCCTTAACGTGCACTTTCAGAGCTGACCGGTTTTAGGTTTGCAATTGAAAATACGTCAGATGTGATTGTCAGGAAGTGCTGTTGAAAATGGAAGTATCTGAAGTTGCTGCTCGGTATTGCTGGTCACTTGTGACACAGGATGCATCTTTAAAATAAAACAACAATTTTAGCTGTATTATGGTCTTTATTTTAACAAATTGTACCTTGTCGTGCTTGAGTGTCAGCAGACTCTTCTTATCTTTTCTAGGCCTCTGTCTCAGCCAACACCATTTGCTCTTCATCATTCTGCCAGCACTGATGTGGACCCTGGCTCTGGTGACAGCATTAGCCTGGCCAGATCCATCAGCAAGGACAGTCTTGCTTCCAACATCGTCAATGTAACCCCCAAAAATCAGCCCCACCCTCCGTCGGTGAAAGCTAACGGGAAGAGCTTGCTGAACAACGTAGAGATGGAGGATGAAGACGAAGAGCTGATTGCAATCATCAGGTCTGAAGAAAGGCCAAGCCGTGGTGACCCTGAGGTGCAGAATGCTGCAGCCAGGGTGCCCAGCATAGTGGCCACAGCGTGGTCTCCAAAAACAAGCAGCGAGCCTTCGGACAGCAAACCCGAGAGTTTTTACCTGGAGCCTTTAATGCCTGCAGTCCTGAAACCAGCCAAGGAGAAACAGGTCATCAATAAAGAGGATGAGTGTGGGGAGGGGAAACAGAGGAGTTTTGTAGCAAAGAGGTTAAATGAAGGACACTTGTCTTTGATCCGCAAGAAAGCAGCGAGCAGTCATGGTGAGCATGACCTCAATAGGACTTTTACTCCAATTTCTAGCTCTGATTTCACTCCAGTTGCAGATCCCAGTCCTGCAGATCCTGTGGCCCTGGGGGAAGCAGGTTTAGAAGCTTCCAGACCTTTGGCTAGTAGCAGTTTAGATCCTTCCTCTCAGGAGCTATCCACTGGAGGATTCTTTCTTCACGCTGCTAAAGCTGACGATGAGGTAACGAGTAAAGTCAGTGTGAGTTATGGGAAAGGTCTCAACTTGCACGTCCAGGATACAACCTGGACCATGGTGAGACAGGACTCGGAGTCGGATCTCCTGGATATGGAAGATGCTGACCAGGATTTGGTGGTCGTGGACGACCATCCTATAGTCACTAAGTACATTGGTGAGGAAGAATCTGCCAAGCTGCAGGAGGATATGAAGGTGAAAGAACACGAGGACAAGGACGATGCCAGCGGCCGCTCCAGCCCCTGCCTGAGCACCATTTCCCAGGTGAGCAGCGTGTCCATGGCCAGCGGCAGTGTCCGCATGACCAGCTTTGCAGAGAGGAAGCTGCAGAGGCTCAACAGCTACGAGACCAAGTCCAGCACGAGCAGTTCTCAGAAAACCACCCCAGATGGGTCAGAAAGCTGCCCGGCACCGCTGACCACGTGGAAACAAAAGCGAGAGCAGAGCCCCAGCAGGCAGAACAAAGACAACGTTAATCTTTTAGCTTCTGAGCTGGTGCAGCTCCACATGCAGCTGGAAGAGAAACGCAGGGCAATAGAGGCTCAGAAGAAGAAGATGGAAGCCCTATCAGCAAGGCAGAGACTAAAATTGGGCAAGGCAGCTTTCCTGCATGTTGTTAAAAAAGGGAAATCTCCCGATGGTCCACAACCTGTCAAACCAGAGCATTTTGCAAAAGAATATTCTCGGCACAATGGGGAAGACTTAGACGAAGTTTCTTTGGGTTCCAAATCTGAGGAGTTTCTTGTGAAAGAGGAGGAGAGAGAAGAAATGCTCAATGATTCTCAAGAAGTGGCAAAAGTAAAAATGCAGGAAAGCCTGGCTTTTGCTGAGCAACACAAACCAAAAGACCCTGCTGCTCTACATGATTTGGAAAAAAGTAAAATTATTTCTGTTGCCCTCCTAGAAGACAACGTGACCGAAGCGGATATAAATGAATGTGATCTTTCTATCGAGAAGCTGAATGAAACAATCAGCACCCTGCAGCAGGCCATCTTAAAGATTTCCCAGCAGCAGGAGCTGCTCATGAAATCTCCAACAGTGCCATCCCCAGGAACCAGAAGTAACTCTCAGGACCAAAAGGTGAAACCTTCGATTCATTTTGTTGAGCCCCTGTCTCCAACTGGAATGAACAGCCTGCGGAAACCGCCGCGGCTCGGCCAGGGAAGGACCCCCCGCCCGGGAAGGCCGTCGGAGCTGAAGGTCCCTAAGGACAGGCAGCAGAACTCGGCACGTGTTAAAACCCCGACGCCCAGCCTAGAAAACCTACCACATTTAAGACCTTTCCCACCCAACAGCTTGGCCAAGACACCCACGGAAATGGGATTGGAAGGCAGCCCTGATCATGGAAGTGGTTCCCAAGAGAAGTGTTTCTTTGATACCTATAGACTTCACGATGAGAGCAATCAAAGGGCGCTTGTTCTCTCCGCCTCCAAAGATGCAAATATCCTGTCTGAAATGAGCAAGGAGGTGAATAACGGCTTCAAGGAAACAGGGTTGAATTCTTCCGACGGCTCAGGAAAAGAAAATGTCCCAGTGGATGAGCCCCTGAGAAGCAAGGCTAATCTCATTGAAGTAGATTTGTCTGACTTAAAAGCTCCAGATGAAGGAGAACTTGAAAACCAGGATAGCTCCACGGATATGATTAGTGAAGGTGATCAGAAGTCTGGTGTGGGTTTTTTCTTCAAGGTAAATGTGTTCCCTTTCTCTCTTTGGTTCCTGTTACACGCTCACACCCAGCATTAGAACTGGTGTTGCCCAGTCTCCTGATGGAGCACAGCACTCGTTGGTTGCGATATCTGGATATGTAAAAGGCACATTGGAAAACAATTACTTTTGGGAAAAGAGAGAGAGAACTGCTCTCAGAACATTTAGTGTCTTTAATTTGTGCTTAGCAATTATTATTGTCAGTTCCTCAGATGTGCTGACATGAGGATCCTTTCTGTTTTAATTTCTCTTTCGAGAAGGTCAAACCAGGCTGTCTCAATCTCAGTGAATTTAACTTTTGGGGTCTTTGTAGTGTGATTAATTTTGACTGATTGTCATTGCACTGGGATTATTCGTGGTGTCCATCCTGGCCCACATCATAGTTGCATTGTACTTTGTGGGTCTAGAAGGTTTTGTGATGATTAAAGATACCTAAAAACAAGTCAGAGTAAGATGAACCCCCTTTTTTTCTCCTCAGACCTTAGGGAACACTAAAACCGTGTTACAATTTTTTTCTTGATCAACAAGAAGTTTTGATTTACACTCAGATGTAAAGATTTCCAAAAGTAATAGTTTTTCTCCAAATTTTTCTGGAATCTTCAGCAGCCTTGTGACGTTCAGCTGAATATATTACCCTCTGTTCTTTGACACTGTCCATCCCTTTGGATTCTGCAGGACGAACAGAAGGCAGAAGACGAGCTGGCCAAGAAACGTGCGGCGTTCCTCCTGAAACAGCAGCGCAAGGCCGAGGAGGCCCGGCTGAGGAAGCAGCAGCTGGAGGCTGAGGTGGAACAAAAAAGGGATGAAGCTCGGTAATGATGCCCAGAAAAGGATTTGGGTTTATTTTAGGATGAGGGAGTTGTTCCATGCTGAATGCACTGTTCTTGTGTTCGCTTGTCAGCCGCAAAGCTGAGGAGGACCGGATACGGAAAGAAGAGGAGAAGGCTCGGCGAGAACTCATCAAGCAGGAGTATCTAAGGAAAAAACAGCAGCAAATTCTGGAGGAGCAAGGGCTTGGGAAGCCCAAATCCAAGCCCAAAAAACCCAGGCCAAAGTCGGTCCATCGTGAGGAATCTTACAGCGATTCGGGGACGAAGTGTTCTTCCACACGTAAGAATCTGGATTTGTTTGCTCTCGCTGATCTCCAGCCTGCTGGAACCAAATGTGTTTGACATTTTCTCTCCTGTTTTGTAGCTGATAATTTGAGCAGTGCTCAGTCTGGTTCCAGTCTGTCTTTGGCCTCGGCAGCAACAACTGAGCCCGAAAGCGTTCACTCTGGTGGCACTCCCTCGCAGAGGTACAGCCGGCGTCTCTCTGGTGCTGGGGGGTGAGAGAGTGCTGGGCTCCAGGGCTGTTTGCTTCACCTCACTGGCAGAGGGGCACAGTGAGAATTGCTGAATTCGTCTGCTTTATGTGGCTGCCAACTGCAGAGTTCTGCACAAACTTGCAGTTTGGTTTTGTTTTCTCCCAGAGGAGTCAGAGTTTTGCTTTGATTTCTAGCAAGGAGAATCGGGCTGTTCTGGGGAGGATAAGGGAGAATAATCTGTTCCATTCAGGGCCAGCAGCATTTCTGTGAGATTACAGGGCCAAAACCCAAAATCTTGGCATATAATTTCTTATTTATTTCCCTCCCAGAGTTGAATCAATGGAGTCCTTACCCATTCTGAGCAGAAATCCCAGCAGAAACACAGAGAGAGACTGGGAGAATGCTTCCACAGCATCTTCTATTGCTTCAGTGGCAGAATACACAGGTGCCTGCTTTGTTTTAGTTCAGTTTGGTTTTGTTTAGTTTGTTTTATTCGTTTATTAGGAATACCAGGTCAGGAGAACCTGTGATGTGTTTCATGTTATTTTTGAGAAGCTGTCAGGTGTATTTTGTTCTGTTTAATATCTCTAAAAGTAAGTCATTCTAGAAAAATAATGGGTTGTTTTTCTTTTTTTCACTTTGAATGAAAATGTTCATAAACGTAAGGCAGATAATTTTGACTTATTTCTCTTCCTTAGGTCCAAAATTATTTAAGGAGCCCAGCAGCAAATCCAACAAACCTATTATTCACAATGCTATCTCTCACTGCTGTCTTGCTGGAAAAGTGAACGAACCACACAAGAACTCAATACTAGAGGTAAACTTCAAAATCATGAATGCACTCTCAGTCAGCTGGGTCTGTAATGCTGATTTCACAATCTCACTGATGCGTTGTGTGAGTTCCATTTCCTCAAATGTGGCTGTATTGAGGATTTTTTGCTTCCCACGTGGAAAACACGATCCTGTGTTTAGAGTTCTGCTTGTAGGTTTACAAAAAGGACTGAAAATCGTAATTACTGACCTAGCATTTAAAAAACCAATTACTCAGCTTAAAGCTTGGCACAGTTCTCCCCGTGAACAACCCCTGTACCTGTTGTTTTTGCTGCAGGAACTGGAGAAGTGTGATGCCAACCACTACATCATCTTGTTCCGCGACGCCGGCTGCCAGTTCCGAGCACTTTACTGCTACTACCCCGACACGGAGGAGATCTACAAGCTCACTGGAACAGGGCCAAAGAGCATCACCAAGAAAATGATTGATAAACTCTATAAGTACAGCTCGGACAGAAAACAGTTTAACGTGATCCCAGCCAAAACCATGTCCGTGAGCGTGGATGCCCTCACCATCCACAACCACTTGTGGCAAGCCAAGCGACCCGCGGTGCCAAAGAAGAGCCAGACTCGGAAATGACACCCAGCTCCTGGGGAGAAGGTTGGCTCACTGGGATTGCATTGAAAGAAGACATGTTTACCATTTTCCTCCAGTTTGGTATGAAATGTGCAGAACCATAGACATTTTTTAAGAAGCTTCGGGACGGAGAGTTGTGGATGCGAGTTCTGGAGGATGAAGGAACGTTGCCAGTGTTTTTTTATGAATGATCAATCTGCTGTTACACCCAATGCTAACTACTGTGGCTTTCAGCTGGCGAGGGACTGTGCATGTAGCAAGATCTTGAACAAGTGGATTTCCTTTTACTTGAAGCTTTTCATCGGTACCAATTGGGAATAATTTAATTCTCTCTCCTCTCCACCTCATTCCCTCCTTTTTCCTGGCATTCTTTAAAAGTTGGCAAGCTCCGAACTTGGGTAGAAGGATTGAACAGATCTTGGGTGAAGTGCTTTGGGTTTGGTTTGGTTTTTTTAAAACAGTCTCTAGGGAAATCTTCCTTTCAGACCTTTTTGAGGAACTGTTGAATACATCCAGTTGTTGTACTGTATCTACTGCCAACGTAAGTCCAGCTCTCAGATTTCTGAAAAAAAGCCCCAACTCGTGCTGCTCAGAACAGAGTTTACTTGCAGGATCTGTGTAGGATAAAGCATTGCAAGGATTGCAAAAGCCAGTCTTTTTCTAAAAAAAAAAAAAGAAAAAAGTTGTTCACAAATGTAGAGATCTCTGGAATACAATCATGAAGAGGCCTAACAGGTGCTACTAGCTGGAATGTGCCTGACTGAAACTTAAGGCAAGCTGAATGGAGCCCAGTGATTACTGATTTCAGTTTCAGGTAGTGTCCTAAAGATTTGTTTGCTTTAATAAAGGTGGATGCTGGTAGGTATAGAACATTTCCACTCTGAGCACGCTACTCCTGTACGATGGTGCACTTAATGATCACAGATTTTAATGTTTTTATTACATCATGAAATGTAATTCTACTTTCTTTGTCCTGTCTTTATTCTGAATGAGCAGCATGCTCTACGATGAAGAGTGTGTTATGTTTTTTATTTTGGGTGATATATTAATATATATTGATTTGTTTTTCTCATTTGAAAGCAATTTTTAAACAGAGACATTTGCATTTGTTTCAAAAGCCCAAATAAGTCGAATGGCTTGGATTTCTTTTCATGTTGAAATATTAAATCTTGAGTTATGACCTTAAAAGTCTTTGTGTTTCAGCAGATTAAATTTTTGTCTGTGGTAACAGGGTATATTTGCAGTTCCTTTTTTTTTAATTTTTATTTTCTTTTTAACCACTCCCATGTCTCATCCTCGGCCCCAGCTGGTTCCCCAGTAGGTTTCTGTAGCTGTTCCCTAATTTAATCTGCTAACGAGCTCCTGCTCCGTGGGTTTGACACTTAATTACCTGCAGCTCCTGTAGGTTCTGACTTGGGTTTGCACATGTTTACTTTTCTTTGAAGTGTTACTTGAATTTGTGTCTCTCGAGTGCAGAAGGCCCTGCCCCGTCCTCGAGAGGAGCTGAGCTCTGAACTCCGGTGGAATTATTGCCCTTGGAGATGATGGAAGGTCCAGAGAGTTCTTGTCCATAGGGGGGAGTGAGGGGATGGAATAAAGTGCTGGGTAGGTAGAGCGAAGTGAAGGTCTTCCAGTGCAGTCTCTCCGTGTTTTTCCTCTCCCAGGACTCCCTGACTAGGCTGCTGCAACTTTGTAAATGATGTTAGATAGTTTGCTGCTTGTAAATAATTAAAGGCTTTATGGTTTCTAAAGTGCTGAGTATTAAACACCGTCATGAGTGTAACTTTTGTTACCATGCTTTTCATGCTTGTGCTTTATTTCTCACTGTTTGATATTATAAACCATATTTATTTTATGAAACACTGAAATTTAATAAAAACCATTAACTGATTTCCTTTTTATTTCATGTGTACTTTTGTTGGTGTGACACTTCATCCCCTCCAAGAACTAATACACTTTAAAGATGTGCTGTTCTGTTGAGTAAAGCTTCAAGGAGCTGCAATAACTTTGTGACAAGAGCTTGTTTCTCCTGCCTGTAGTGGGCAAGAATGGGACCAAAAAGCTCTGAGAAAATTGGGAAATAAAACCATAAACTAAGGATTTATTTCATCAGAGCTTGAATCTGTCTGCTGGGGCTCCTTTGATCCATGCAGTCATTCAGTGACAGAGTTTTGGTCATTTGCTAGTCAGTGTTGGGGTTTGGGTTAAATTAATGGAATTCTGAATCCAGAGGATTTCTGACTGTGCTTTTGGTGACCCCGTGCTCAACCCTTCACTCCCAAGGACAGAAAATCCCGATGTGTAGCACTCATGATCTGGACCCACTTCTCAAAAATCACTGCTTAGAAAATGGGATTTTGGCCTTGCAGAGCACAGTGCGAATACCTGAAATCAGGGAAATGTGTGGGAAGCAGCTGCTCCCTCAGCCCCAGGGGCTCTGATCCCAGGGCTGGGGGCTGCCTGCAGGTAAATGGAATTAATTTGGCAACCTGCAGCTTAAGCTGCTTGTTTGGGTTGGTTTTCCCCAGGATTAGTTGGAGCCGGGGTTGTTCCCTCAAGCAGAACTGGATAAAAACACTTCCAGAGGCTCTGGCTGTGCTTCCTGGGAGGAGGAGGAGGAGAAAGTGGGAGCTCTGTCTGTGACCCCTCTCTGTTTCTTACTAACAAATCCAAGAATGTGCATCTTTAAAGTGATTTTAAGTGCAATTTCTTTCTCCCGAGCTGTGTCCATCAGTCTGTGTGTTCCATGTGCTGTTTGCATCCGTACTCGCCGTGTTTCTGTCTCATTTCCATCCTGCTCTCAGGCGGGGGAAGAGTTCAAAGCCAAAATCATCTGAGTTTGGAAAATGCAAACTTAATTTTGAAAGCCTTCGCCTGCCCTGGAAGGGCTGAGTGTGCAAAGGAAATAAAGCTGATTTTTGTCCCCGCTGCACTGGGGAGCTGAGTGTAGAAATCTCTGGAGTTTCTCTTCTTACAACCAAGGGTTTGGGGCTGTAGTTTAAACTAAAAGTGACAGGAATGACTTCTCAGGACTTGAATTTTCCATTCTTTTTCCTTCTCCCCCCACAAATCCCCAGAGCTGACGACGAGAGCAGTGTCAGAGCACCCCAAACCCCCTCACTTTATGTTTTATTTCATTTATTGTTTAAATAGAACAACAAATGAGGCGTCTCCCGTTCACTCTGAGCCGCCTGTCCTGGGAATTTGGTCCCTGCTGCTCCCACCCCTGGAATGGAGCCGTCCTCATGGACGTGTGCTAAGCTGTTATCCATGCTCTGCTTATCCAATTAAGTGGCTTGCAGTTAATTAGGGGGTTAAATGTAATTAATTTTCAGCAGATGAGGGAGAAACAGGTGCCTGAGGGGGGTGGGTGAGGGCAGGGTCTGATTTTGGCAGTGGGTTTGGGGGTCAGGACGTGCCAAACGTCCTTGGGACGAGGCTGTGCCGGGATTCTCCAAGGACATCACTCCAGAAAGAAGATTTTTGGGGAGATTTGGTACCATTTTTGCTGCTGTTCCTATGCAAAACTGAAGAAATCTGGGGGGTGGTGTCTTCTGGGTGCTTCAGACAAGTGAAACTTTATACAATAAAGCTCTTCAGGCCAGTTTGAAATTGGAATATTAACATGGCCCGCCATAATTAAATATATTTTCCACATGGCATTGAAGATTTTACAATTCCAGGTCACCACTCAGACATTGGACTTCTCTTATCGTGTAGTAAATAAAAAATAATTAATTACAGTTTTTAATAATTTTGTTATTCTAAACAGAAAATATTTCCCTGAGCTTTCTGTTGCAGGTTTGCTAAGGCTTGCTGTGGGTGTAGAGGGTTTGAAGATTTCAAGCTTCTGGCGGGCCCATGAAAAGGTGCATTTTTTACTCTTCTGCTGCAAGTGGTAAGTTCAGCTCTTCTTTGCGAAACAATAACCCAAATTTTTAAGGAAAATGCCATTCCAGAACTGGAATTTTATACCCCTTCCTTCCTTCTTTCCCCAGCCTGGCTCTCCGAGTGCTGAGCATGGGCACGTTCCTGTTGTAGAAATTACAGGATGGATTTAATTTACCTGTCTGTGCCAAATATAAATTCACTTTTATCTTGCTGCTGAAATCCTGTCAGAGTTTCCTGATCCATCCCCTGAACTCGTTCAGAAAGAACACATTTATTGTAGTGGGGGGGAAAAAAACCCTCTTAAACTGATGTGTGCAGCAGGGAGGATGAAATATTCAATATCCAGCATTTGTTAAAATTCAAATGAGGCACTTGAAAGAATGGTTTGAAGCCCATAAACCCCCCTGAATTACCGTGGCATTACCTGGAACTCTTAGCAAAGGAAAACCTCTTTCTTTTGACTCTTGTCTTCCAGAGAATAACCATAAAATTTAATATTTAATGAATTTAAAACAAAATAAAAAACCATTCCCGGATTTGGTTTCCTTTTTGTTTCCCAGCCGCACCAGATGCATTATTTTTAATATTATTTTAATATTTTAGTGCTCTAGAATTTTTTCTCTTGCTACAAGGAGTTTGCAGTGGTAGAAGCTGATTTTTCTCAACTGGGGCAAAGATTTAAATGAATTTTGGTTCATTTTGCAGCGGTTTTTACTCCTCTTTTCTGCATTTGCTGCTGCTGAAGGTGGAACAAGAGGAAAAGGTGAAGAATCCACTTCTGGGAAGTGCTGAAATGCCCTTGCACAGAGCCTGAACTCCTGTTCTGCAGCCTTGGAAGGGTTTTCCTACAGTGAGAGCTGCTCGTGGTGATGTTAAAATTACCTCATTTTGGGTGCAATCATTGCAATTCGGATGTCCTGGAAAAGGAGAGGATTTTGTTCCCCGTGTACGGATTTGTCTGGCTTAAAGCCAATAATTAAAAAGTGATTTAGCAGGGACTTGGCTTCCTGCTGTCCTTTCCCTTCCAGCCTCCTCATGTGCGTGTTCATCCCAGAGTTCCCTTCCCTGGTTAAGGGATGGTCTTTGTGTCCTTCTGCAGGATTTTAAATAAAGAGATTTTTAATGTGTTTGCTTCAAATGCTTAATAAAAACAACCTCTGTTTACCTGCATTTGATCTCCCAGTTACAATCTCTACACTGCTCTAGAAATGTTGGGATTTTTCCTGAAAATCTTGGAAACTTCGGAGCCAGTGACAAATGTTGAAGTGTTGGGAGGTAGAAGAACATGAACTGAATCCTGGCTAAACATCGGTTAAAAAAAACCCCTTAAACACCCACAAAATTTCATGCATTTATTAAATCATAGAAATTAGGAGTAAATAAGTTAATTAAACGATCTTTAAAAGCTCCTGTACCACACCAGGCCCTTTGTGCATCCAGGCACAAAGAGTTTGAAAAGCTGAAGTTAAAAAACAAAGTTGGAAAGAGCTGCCTTGAGCCTCAGCTTAAACCACATCCTTCCCTGGATTCTAAATCAGACTCCCAGAAAACAGAAAAATCAGACAGCAGTGTCTCCTGTTGCTGCATGCAGCTCTTTTATTCTCATTTATCTTTACAGAAATGTGAAGCATCTTCACAGGAATTGTACAAAACCCTCTCCCCTTGGCTGGCTGCATCCCAGCAGAGCAGCTCCCGGAATTCGGTCTCCGAGAGGAAAGACGGGAGTCGCTGTTGCCGATAAAAATCCATGCAGGAGCTGAGCTTGGAATAAAAAGGTCCTGTTCTATAGAGATTAGATAAAAAGGGGTATAACAGCAAATAAATATGCTCATAACATTGGTTTGAATAGTTGAGTTTAATGCAGGATATATGGATTGAGTCCATATTGAGCGTATCAAACCGTTAGTGGACACGGAACATGCGCCGGAGCCGTCGCTGGAAAACCCCAAAATATCCCAGCTGTCCTCGTTTCTGCATCCCCCAGGGCCTGCCAGGTCTCTGCATTGGAACACAACTATTTCCTCCAGAAAATGGGATTTTTCCACGGGTGGGAGCAAGAGCCATTCTCTCCTCTGGCCGTGGAAGCTCCTTGTGCCCCTCTCCCCGCGGGCCCTTTCAGCCGCAGGACCGTTAGAAAAATAAACTGCTTTTGTTTTTACATTAGTATTGTAACTGAGTGCAAGGAATTAGAAAAACGAACCAGGGGTTCTCAGACTTGCATTGGCCACAGGTGAGTATTTACAGGGCTTTCCCCATCCCGTGGGAAGGGCGGCTGGAAATTTACACCAGAGCGGGAACGCCGAGGGTTTGGACCCGGAGCTCCCACTTCAAATACAGGGATTTATACACGGAACAAACAGGAGCATCGGCAAAACACAGGAATATTGAGGGCATTTTGGTGGGATCCCAAACCACACAGAGGCCTCAGTCCTTTTGGTGTGTGGTTTCCTCTCCTGGGATCGTTTAAGGGGCAGGAAGGAGCTGTGTGTGCCCGCCGAGGAAGGAGGGACCCAACGCCACGGCCAGCGGAGCCTCTGGAACACAGCCCCTGGATTTGGCCACGTGGCTGACCTGGCTGCTCAGGGCTGGGGGTGAAATTTAAAGTTAATTAAAGGTTTTTAGTTAAATTAAAGAAATTTAGTTTTCTTGCCATGGGAGGTTTGAGCTGAGGAGCTGCGCTTGCTTCCCTGCGCTCGCACACACAGCTCCCAGCCAGCCAAACAAAAACTCATTAAAATTACATGTTCTGAGTAAATATATGCAATATATCACCCCTTTTGTTGTATTTGGGGTTTGGGCTTCTGTTTGTTTGCTGGTTTGGGGTTTTTTTTCACCTGTTTTTGTTCCACTCTCCCTTGAAAGCGAAGTGGGGTTTGGAGAATGATCCATGTTAAATGCAGACACTTAAATGCATTAACACCCAGTGATCTGAGCACCTCGAGGCTCCACGTTAACACCGAGCCCACGTGTCCTTCTGCACTTCAACCACACCCACTTTTTAACCTACAACTTCTCTGTGCCCTTTCAAATGACAGATTTGATGGGTGAAGCTACAAACAGAAATAAATAAAACATGGGCCTGCCTTAACCAAACAGCTACAAAATTAATCATTAAAAACCCATCAAAACAACCCCAAAAAAACCTTTAAAGACAGTTCTGTTTGTGCCCCCAGCTCAGTGGGGCGGGAGGGGTGCACTCATTGCTTTTACCTGTGGTACCTGTCTGAGCCTGGGATGTGCCACCTCTCGGGGTCTCCTGCCTGGCACTTCAGGAAAAACAACAATAAAAAAAATTAAATATGGACCCCAAACCTCATCCAGGCACAGCAGGGCTCTCCCAACACCCCCTCGAGGTGATACCAGCCTTGGCACAGATACCCTGGCCATCTCCAAGTCTCCCTCAGGGCCACGGGCAGGATGGGCAGCACATCCCCACAGGCTGGGGCATCTCCCCAGCTGTTTAAAACTCGTTTTAAACAGGTTTTGGCTTGATCTCTTTTTTGTTTTCTTTGTAAACATCGATTGGGGGTGTCATGGCGAGCAAAGGGTGACTGGCAATGGCAATAAACCACTCAGCTGGCAGCGAGTGCAGGAAGCTGATGGGATTTCATGGCCATGTTGTGCTTTACAAGGTCCTTGCTTAAAAAAAAAAAAAAGCACATTGGAATTGTAAGATATGAGCACAAAAGTGTATAAAGTTAACGACTCAGTTGTTCACTTGGCAGCCAAAGAAACCCTTTCCACACCGACGTCGTAGAATGTGCAAAAATGGATGGAAAACACATCTGGTGTTTGTGGTAGCGCCAGGTCCCTGCGGGTCTGGGGGGACGTTCATGCACCTCTGCCGCAGGGGAAGCCACGGGGAGGGGAGTACAGAGTCGAGCAGGGATGGCTGCAGCTGCCAGGGGGCCGTGGTGGGCGCGGGGGACAGGCAGAACCNNNCCGCGGCCTAGCGGGTGGGACCGAGCCGTGACCGCGGGGAGGGGAAGGACAGCAGGCCCTGGCCAGGACAGACGGGGGTGGGGATTGGACCCCAAACTGCCCCTGGCCAGAGGGGAAAGGGCCGAGTGGAGACACCAAACCACCACATCCAAGGGTGTGTGGCCCTGGCCAGCCCAGCCCATCACCCCCAGAACAGAGATCCCCAAATCCCCCAGGCAGCTCAGCTCCAGCAGCAGCAAAGGGGGACACAAACCCAGGGGCTCAGAGGCACTGCCACAGGGGTGGCCCGGCTTTTGGCCCCCCGGGCTTGGCGTGTTTTGGTTTGTGAGATGCCGCGAGGCGCTGGGGGCACGGCAGCCCCTGCCAGGGCACCGTGGGGGCTGCCCCGCCCTGCCCCATCCATCCCGACCGTCCCACGGCCACCGGAGCGTCCTTCCCCAGCGCCCGGCGCGGCTCCGAGCGCCGACACCCGGGACAGAAACCCAGCAGAGGGTGAGGAACACGAGTTGGGTGAGAGAGCAGAAGTTTGGGGACCCTGGGGGACACCTGGTGAAGGAGGAGGAGGAGGAAGAGGAGCAGGATTTCGGTGCAGTTTTACTCTCGTCTTTACCAGCCCCACAAACGCAACCAACCTGCACCATCCGGGGCGGTATCAAACACAGCCCTGCTCCCCCAGGGTCATCGGCGTCTGGGCTCGGCCACGTCCCACCAGCACCAGCGAAGACTTTCTCACTAGTTGCGGTATTGGTATAAAAAGTTAAAATCCGCGGGGCGCACGGCCACCGGCCGCGGGTGTGTCCGGCTGTGCCGCCCCTCCCGGGGCTCCGGGCATCCCTCCCGCGGCGCAGGGCCAGGCTGGGCATCGCCTTTCTCCGGGGCACCGCGGGCAGCAGCCGCCCTCCCCTCCGGCCGGGCCGTCCTCTCCTTCCCCGCCTGGCCCGGAGCCCTCGGCCCGGAGGGACGCGGGGCACGGGGGCCGCTCACAGCTGGGTCTCGTCGCGCGTTTCGGGGTTGCCGGAGCCCAGCTTGTTGCTGCAGCTGCTCTTGCGGCTGTGGCCGTCGTTCGCCACGTGGGCCAGCGGGTCGGAGCGGATCAGGTACCTGCGGGACACAGCCCGGTCACGCTGCTGGAACCCCCCCAGTCCCCCTGGGACTGAGGTTGGGACGCACAGGGATGTCCCACGGAGCTGGGCTGCTTGCAGAGCACGGCGGTTGTTGGAATGATAAGGTGTTAAATGACAAGTGCTGATCATGTAAATGCCATAAAATGAGATAATGAATAATCGGGAGTTATTCCTGCTGGAGCTGCTCAGTGGCCAAAGCCAAGGGGAAGCTCCACGCTGCCCATGGGAGTTAAGATGGAGCTGGGGTGGTTTGGGCAACGCTCGGGAATGGAGGGAGGGGGATTGGCCTGGGAAAGAGGCAAAACCCGCGGGTATTTATGAGAAATCACAGGAAGCAGTGGGATGGGGGCAGCTCATGGCACTGGGGGGAGTCTGGGGGACAGGGGTGAGGTAACACCTACACGATGTCGTTGAGCTCCAGCCGCGTGTCCGGGGGGGGGTTGATCAGGACGTAGGACAAGGTGTTCTGGTGGTCGTTCATCTCGTCTGCAAGAGGAGGGAAAGGGCTGGTGAGGGAGGGACACCCCCACAGACACCCCAACAGGCAAGGTGACAGATCCCATCCTGGGGGCAAGTGGGTCCCTGCACCAGGAGAAGCTGTGGGCAACGTCGCTGCCACCGGGAGAGCAGCGAGAGCGTCACTGCCACCTCCCTCCTCGCCTCCCCAGGCTCTCCCCAACCACAGCACGGCCCAGGGGACTGGCAGAGGTAACTCTTCGAAGTCCCCACTTCCCCCCCCAAAATAAAGTGAGATGTCTTACCTTGGTTCAGTGCAAAAGAGGGAACAGGTTAGTCCTGCTGTGTCAGGTACAGCACAAGTCCAACCACGGGCTCAGGGCAGCTGAACCCCCCCGGGGCCGCCCCAATGCTCTGCCCACCTCTCCCCTTCAGTTACTCAATTTAGCATCATCCAGACACAGGATTAGTCCAGGGATTGCTTCTTTCCCCTGCCCAGGGGAAATCACCTCCGTGGAGTTTCAGAGCCGGCGGTGCCATTTTGGGGACGGCTCTGAACCACAGTGACCTCCCAGGGGGGGCTCAGGGCCACCAAGAGCGGCACCCACGGGGGCGAACGGGCGGCCTCGGTGCCGGGGGGGCCCCTGCGCTTCCCGAAATAGCCAAGAACAAGATCATGGTGAAATGGATGGGGGTGTGAGGCTGCAGGCGGCCGGGGAGGGGTGGAAGCTGCGACAGGTGACACCATTTCCAGACGGGGTGATGGGGTGTGGATGGACAGGGTGGAGAGGGGACGGACAGACGGACGCTGGGGCAGCGTGAGGAGCACGGCGGGACACCAGCTCGCTGCAAGGCTTGTCACTGGGACACCTCTCCAGGCTTTGGGAAAGGTCCCTCTGAGCGGCACGGCGGGGCTTGGATGAGCTCAGCAAATGGAGCAAATGGAGCAGCTTTGGGGGCAGCAGGACCAGGGCCTGGCCGCTGGGATGGGCATTAACTCCGGGCTGGGGGCGGCTCCCTGTGGCCTGTCCTGCTGCTCCCACCACCCCGGCCCCGCTGTCCCCCTGCCCGGTCAGAGCTGCCCTGCCCCACGGTGGGCACGGCCAGAGGCTCCCGCCCCAGCAATGACAGTGGGTGCCAGCTCACCCTGGCACGGGGCTGGCCCAGATGCTCCTCAGCCTCAGCACTGGGGCAGAACTGCTTTTCTCCAGCCACCAGAGCCGCCCAGCACAGGGATGCGAACAGATTCCCCCTGAGCTGCCTTTGCCAAGGCACACCCAGATGAGCCCGGGACATCCCCGGGGCTGGGCCGGGCCGGTACCGTGCCCAGCGGTGCTTGCAGGGGGACACCAGCCCTTTGCTTTGCTGCTCAGACACATCCCTGGCACCTCTGAGAGCACAGAAGGTGCTGCAGCCGGGGGATTTGGGACCACCCTCCGGGAGATGCTGCCTGGGACCCCCAACCTGTGCCAGGGTGTCCTGTCCTGGAGCCACCGGCGAGCTTTGGCCATCCCAGTGCTCAGCCTTACAGGGAGACAGGGATGGGGGTGGCAATGCTGGGGGGCAAGGGTGGCACACGGACCCTGGGACCCGACGGGAGACACGGGGTTTGACATGACAGGAGGCGGGGACGGGCTCTGGCTCTGGGCAGGTTTCCCTGCCCCATGGAAGCGCCTTGTCCTGACCCCATGCGGCCAAGCCAGGCCCTGCTGAGCACCCCGAGTATATTGCTGCACCCCGGCGCCCCAGGCAATATACTCTGCTGGCCTGGGGCTTCCATGAGCCCCAGCTGGGGCTGCCTCACTGATGAAGGACACACTTTGTAGGAAAATGCCAACGTTTCACCTTAAGCCTTGGGTTAGTGGAGCCAAAAATGAAGCTGGGACGAGCTATTGCTAATCTTGGGGCTGCTGCAGTAAAAAGGGACCTTTCCAGGGGAGAAAAAGATGGGAAAACCTGGCAGGTCCCACAGAGGCCCCCGGGGTGGCTGCAGCACCAGTGGCCCCTGTGGCTGCTGTCACTGCCTCGTGCTGAGCCCAGCACCCCCCGGTCAAAAAATGGGGCCTGCAAATGCTGGAGAGGGGGCCGGGAAGGCAAACCAAGGGGTGCAAAGGGATTTTTTAAGCGCTGCCTTGCCCTGGACTGTGGCTGACCCAGCAGGAGCTCCAGCATCTCATCGCAACATGCACAGGCAGCTCAGGTGCACTTGTCCCCCTCCTTGTCCCCTCCTCAAGCTGCCACTGGCTGTACGGCCCCAAAGCCACCTCGCAGAGCCATGGAGGGAGGGTTTTGTTAATGGAAGCCGAGGGCTGTGATTTCCCTGTAGGAATTCAGCTAAAAAAGGGTCCCTGAGGTTTCTGTCTCCCTGATCAGGCAGAGCCCTGTGTTTGCACCACCGCTACAGGACAGTGATCGGTTTTCCAACGCCACCCAACAAATCAGTGCTGAAAGCTCGGGGATCTAAGGTGAAAACTGGCAAGGGTGAGGTTTGGGCTTAGCTGGCATGATCTTGTTGTACGCTGCATGCCATGAGTCACGCGGGACTCCCAGGGAACGGGAATTACCTTGCAAATATCCCAGGTTTACCCGATTCATCACATCACTGGCTGTTAAATTTGCTACATCCTCTACAGAACATACAGGGAAAGGCACAGACATAAACAGAGAGAGAGAGAGAGGTCAGCAAGCCATGGTTCGGCAAATATCAGAGACGAGCTCCTGCGCTGCAGCGATAACGTGAGCAAAAGAAAAAGGAGAGGGGCAGAAAGCAGAGCGACGTTTTTGCGTGGGTGTCCAGACGCTGACGGTGACACGTGGTGACAACACACAGTCCCAGCACCGCTGGATGCCCAAGGAGCTGCTGGTCCCCAACACTGTGCCCAGTGTCCCTGTCCTGCACCCCGCACTGTCCCTTCTCCTGACACAGCTCCCCCAGTTTGCTTCAACCCAAAAATTTGCCCCGTGGGCCAGGACAAGGATGCCAATCCTGATCTGACCCCAAGCTGTGCCCCAAGCTTGGAAGCCTCACCGAGGCCAGACAGCCCCCCTGGAACTACAACAGAAACTCCTGGGACCAGGAATGTAGGGAAAAAAGGAGAGGGGGGGGATTCACCACTGCAAGCCCTTGCCTGGCCTTCCCTGTCCTCGCTCCATCCCACCACGAGCCGGCTCTCCTGCTTCTCTCCCTGGGGACACTGGCAGTGCCCACATCCACCCCTGGGCCCCCACTCCAAACCACTCCAAACCCCTCCTGCACTGCACTTGTGGACATTTTCTCCTCCTCTTTCCTTCCTGTCCCCCAGGGTACCCAAGCCAAGATGGGAAAGGAGAAATCCCACCCCCAAATCAGCTCCCATGCCAGCTGGGGCTCGTTGCCAGCCTGAGTGCGGGCAGGGGCCAGCACGGGGAGGACGGACACTCTTGGAGGATGGAGCAAACAAGCAGCAGCACAGGATGGCTTCAAAGAAAGGAAGAAAAAAAAAAAAAACCAACCAAAACCAAACCAACCAAACAAAAGGAGCTGTGGGCTACAGACTTTGTCACAACCAGGGGGTGGGAGCTGTCCAGGGGGACACAGATGCCAGCACCGACGGGCAGGTCAGAAGCTTCACGAGAGATACGGCTGCACAGAGGGGCCCTGAGCGCCGTGGCTGTCACAGCCACGCACCGGCGTCACACGCAATGAAGCAACTCAGCCCTGCAGCTACCGAAAGGTTTTCCACGGAAGAGTTTACGAGGGATTAAGTCTGGAACAGAAGGGGGCTGCGCCAGCTGACGGGGTTTTGGCCTCTCCCTGCCACACTACGGGGGCTCTCGGGCACAAGGGGTGTGCTGACCTGGGGTCGGGTTGTGCTGAACCACCACCTCTGCACGGCCGGAAAGCGGGGGGCAAATGGGGCCTCGCGCCCCGAGGCTGCGTGGGGACACCGGGTCCTGCTGCGGGCACGAGGGCCGGAGTCACTCTGCCACTGCCAACTCCTGCCTGGAGCCATCCCAGAGCCCAGAGATGGAGGGGCTGCCTGCAGCTGGCCGGGGGTGGCAGGGGAGGGGGGTCTGCGTGGCGGGACCCCAGCCCGGGAGGCGCTGGTCTGCACAAGCACAAGCAAGCCGGGGAATGAGGCGCCGCTTGGAGCGGGCCCGGCGGCGCCCGCGGGGACGGGCTCGGCGCGGCGCTAAGCTCGGCATGGGGTTAGGCTCGGCATGGGGTTAGGCTGGCTCAGAGTCGGGCTTGGCGCGGGGTTAGGCTCGGCCGGGGGTTACCTGAGGAGCCCGCGAGCGGGAGGCACCACCGCGGAGCAGCTCGGCCGAACGGCACTTACCGTACCCGGTGGTGGGCAAGCCCAGGTGCTTCATACGGTTTTTGACGAGCTCGGACAGCTCCTGCCGCTCGGAGCGCCGGTACAGGCTGAGGCGCTGCTGGCTGATCCACTCGGCCGTCTTGCTGGAGTGCTTGTTGCCCTTCCTGCTGAGCCGCCGTGCCCACTGCATGCTCTTGCGCCGCAGCAGCGGGTGCTCCGACTGGTCGCTGGAACACGAGTTCCGGTGGTGGCTCGTCTTGATGCCCCAGTGCTCCTTGACGTCCTTCGTGTCCTCGCAGTCCTCAACATTGATTGAGATCTGTGACTGGAAGCCCAGCAGGTCACGCGGGATGGGGGGTGGCCAAGAAGGGTTTGGCCTGTGTCTGGCGGGGTGGGATCGCTCCCACGGGATGGGGTCCTCGCTCTGACCCAAACGGGCTCTCCCAGCACTTCATCTCTGCACTGCAAGAACCACCTGGCCGGCAGATTTCACAGAATCCCAGAATGGTTTGGATTGGAAGGACCTTAAAGCTCAATCTGGTTCACTCCCTGCCATGGGCGGGGACGATTTCCACCAGACCAGGTTGCTCCAAGTCCCGTCCAACCTGGCCTTGAACTTCCAGGGATGGGGCAGCCACGGCTTCTCTTGCATAAGCACTGCTGAGGGGAGTCTTGTGGGCACCTGACACCTCATACAGGATCATGGAACAGCCGTGCCCTCATCTCCCTCTCCTTCCTCTCACAGCAGTTGTGCTGCCACATCTCTGACCCAGCAATCCCCACTGATGAGCAGGAATTTATTAATAAAGCCTTTTAAAGCGTCTCCAAGAGCTGGGTTGCATTTAATTAAATGTCAACTTTCAGCTTCCTGTCGCTGCTTCCTCACAAAGCTGAAAACCGAAGGTATTTAAAGGGGATCCCGGCTCGCTCCCTTGCTCCTTATCCCAGTTAATTACATCAGGGCACTGAGGACTTTTCCCGGAGCGCTGGGGCTCAGCCAATATCTCCCATCCATGGGGACAGGCAGTGCTGGGCTGGTACTGGGGCTGCCACGGAGCACGTGGCCAGAGCCAGCCCGGGGATCGGCCACGGGGTAGGGGGACGGGGAGGCAGCGCCCGAGCGCGCGCGGCTGGGCACGAGCGGCACTCACCTGCGCTCTGATGTCGTGGGGCTGCAGCGGGGGAGAAGGAAGGGAAAGCCAAGAGTCAGCCTGGCAAAGGGGCAGCCCTGCTGTGCCCCCTCTGCTCCCCAAGGCGCGGCAAAGCCGTGCCAAGGACATCCAGCACTGCCCGGAGAGACGGGCATGGGCACTGACCCAGCGTGTCCAGCTGGGGAACCGGGACACCACCACCCAATGCAGCCACGCTAACGAAGCAAACACAAAAATTCCCCTTCCCTTGCTCTCCCCTCCCTTCCCCACTGCTGCTGCAACCAGGTCCGAGGTGCCCCAGGGACCGACACCCTCCCGGATGCCACCTCTGCTGGGTGATGCTCAGCTGGGAGCACCAGCAGCCCCTTCTCGGCGCACGCCACCACCGTGCCCCTACCTCGGAGGTTGCGAACATGTGCGACTCTGTCCTGTAAATCCCGATGGGAATCTCGGCGCTGGAGGAGCAGAGCTTCTGGAAGAGGCGGCCGTACGTTCGGATCCACAGGTCATCCTCAGTGATCTTCATCTGAGCGGCAGAGAACAAACGTGAACCCCTCATGTGCACCTCAGGCTGCTCCCGAGCTTCACCTCGGCTCATCCACGACAATCCCAAAAGCGAGCTGGACTCCCCGAGAAAACCAGGGGCAATTTCTGACCTCAGCCCTCAGAACGGGGAGTTTGGTCCTTGGCAGCTCTTGGGCTTTTGGTAGTGCTGAGATTCCACAAAATGGAGGGGAACAATGACCTGGCAATTCTGTTCCACCTCAACTCCCCAGAAGAGGGGAACCCCCGCCTCCGTGCACAGGGTGACAGATCCCACCAGATCCAGGACAACTTGGCCTGATTGTCTCAACCCGAGGGGCCTTGGCACGTACCGCACAGAGGTACCCGGAGCCCGGCGTGGTGTCGAGGCCCAGCAGCAGCCGAGTGATGGTGATCATGTAATCCTTCACGAACGACTGGGGGAGACATTGGAGCAGGAAACCAGGAAAGGGTTTGCTCAGACATTCCCTGGGGGATGCAAAGGGGAGGCCACAGCTGCAGGGGGGGCATCTCACCTGGTAGAGCAGCGTGTCCAACATGCTGATGCTGAAGACCCTCCCGGCTGCGAAGGGCAGCCGGAACATGAAGGCCAGGTTGGAGCCGTTCTCTCGCTCTCTCTGGAAGAAGAAGGGGAAGTTTGAGCTCAGATTGCACAGAGGCTTAGAGGACTCATGGCAATGGGAGGGGCACAGGTGTCATGTTTCTGGTGGGCGTGGCAGGAGGGGATCGGGGCAGCATTTTTGCACTGTAGAAAATGAGGATTTTTTTCTCCATGGAATCGTGTGAGACACGATTGGGTTTTCTGGACATGGGAAGAGAACAGGACTTCGAGGAGCTCAAATGCAGTCAGTGCTGACTTTCCAGGCCCCCGTGCAGGGAATGACCTCCTCTTACCTTTTCTAGCTTGGAAAGGGCCAGAGAGTAACTGTCCTTTGCTCTGAACTGCATGAACCTCATGTTGGAGGGGTGGGTCAGCTCCGTGATAATGCTGAGGCTGGGGAAGAGCCTGCAATGGAAAGAGATCTGTTGTCCTGCAGCTGTCTCAGAGGATTTAAAGCCTGAGGAAGATCACAGTCACCCCTGGTCCTGCTTGAGGTCAGAAATAGCTGGTTTAGATGGTGTTTTCTGGAGCAAACCCAGTGCCAGATGTGTCCCACTGCCCGCAGCCATCACCCCAGGCACCGCCATCCTTCCCGGTCTTGTTCCCAGCCATGGTCAGTGGCTGTCACCCCTCACCTGAACATGGTCTGGACATTGACAATCGTCTTGGCATCTGCCATGTAGTCCTCCTCGGCACTCATGGTGCTCTCCTTGTCCACCACCACCAGGTTGTCAGCGTAGATGATGCCACACTGCAGCAAACTGTCCAGGCTGGGCAGTTCCCAAAGAGAAGAGCGCAGGGTCAGCCCTTGGAAACGACACAGGGAAGCAGCACAGGGGTTCCACGGCGAGCCCAGGCTGCTCCCGACCTGCTCTTCACCTGCTCCCATCTCCCGGGGAGGGGTTGACAACCCGAGAAGCCCGAGGTGGGCTCAGCTCTACGGTACCAACCCTGGGGCTTCTCACGGGGTGGCCCAAAAGTCTGGGCTGGGGTAAAGGCAACAATTCAGGCACGACAGCCGCACGTGGAAACACCTACTTGTCAATGGTGCCCTCCATGTAGTAAACCATGGGGAAACAGCAGATGGCCTCCAGAAAGTGGTGCTCAGGCCTGGGGGGGAGAGCCACAGAGAGCGAGGTGGTTCAGCACGGCCACGCAGCAGAGACAGACACAAAACCCGGGGCCAAGCAGCCAAGGTGCCCAACGGTGGCACCGCTGCTCCCTCACGCTCCCACCCCACAGCACGAGACGCCCGTGAAAGCGCAGGGAGGGTTCTGTGTGAGGGAAGGCACCCATGGAAAAGTACTTGCTTGTTGTCCAGCAGCAGCACGATGGGGTTGAGCTCCTTGCGGGAGCGGTAGTACGCCCGCAGCGGGACGATGAAGTTGTAGAGCCCGTTCCCAGCCGTCTCCGCAGAAACGATGATCAGTTTGTTCTTGAACCCGTAGGCCTTGGCGTCCTCGAAGCTGTTGTGTTTGCAGCCCTGCGCGCGGGACAGCGCGGGGACTCAGCGGACACGTCCTGGGGGGGTTCAGCCCCAGGCAGCCCCTGCAGTCCCATCCCACCTTGTCCAGCCTCAGGCAGCAGAACGGGGCTTTCTCAGGCAGAAGGTGGCACAGGGTCGGGGAGCTCCCGATGTAGGGCGAGTTCGGGGGGTAACCCTTCACGTACCTGCAGCAGAGAGAAATCCGCGTGAGGATACGGGGAGAGCTTTCCATTTATCCAAAGCTCGGCTGCTGGGGAAAACATTCAACAGCAACGCTGGCAAATGCCCTGCAAAACTCTCCTGCGGCAGCTGGGAATTTCCCCAAATATCTATTTAGGAATAATTTTTTTGCTATGCAGAGGGCCAGGAGATTGTGAAGACGCAGGGAGAGAGCCAATCGTGTGCTCATGGAGACGCCGAGAGGGGCTGAGCCTGAGCATCCCCTGGGCACCACTGAGCGCCTCTCATGTGCCGTGGTCCCAGCGTCTCTGAAACTGGAACAAACTGGATGCAACTGGAATGAACCAGACAAGGAAGGGCTCCAGCAACGGAGAGGGACTCACTCCACAACCGCCGACCCCTCCTCGTCCGACTGCGTCATCTCGTCCTCAGACTGGTCGCTGAGCAGGTCGCAGGGCAGCAGGGACGAGGTGTCGGCCAGCTCGAGGACGGGGGCGATGCTGGGCCGGCGCGTGCCGGAGCCGTTCTCGGCCGGCAGCGCCAGCTTGCTGCTGTTGGCAGGGCGGCACTCGGTGTTCTGCAGGTCCATGGCCACTGTACCTGGACACGGCGGGGAAGGAGCACAGCAAACACGCTCTAAGGGGGGGAGAGGCAGCGGAGCATCGAGCCCTGCACAGGGACCAGACAGCCCAGCTGATGCTCAGCCATTTGCGGGCAAAGCCCCCACCAGTGACCTCCGCCTGGGCACTGCTGCGTGCAGCATCTCCCCAGGGCTCAGCTGTCCCAGGGTCTGTCCCTCTCTCTGTTCCCCTCACAGCTCCATGGCCAGCTGAACCACTCGCTCACCTGCTGCTCCCTGAACTGCAAAACCCGGCTCTGCAAGAGTTTTTGTCGTGCTGATGTATCTCTGAGACGACAACCCTGCAGCCTGACCCCTGCCTGCAGCTCCTCGCAGGCTCTGGGAGACACCAGCTAGGTCAGGAACCGCATCTGCCCTGGCACTGCCCTTCCTATGGACACCCCTTTGCCCCAGGGAGAGGCAGCTGGGCAGCAATGCCCTCATGCACCTCCCACATCCCTCCCGATCAGCTCCAGGTGTTACGATCACAGAATCCTTAAGGCTGGAAAAGTCCTCTAAGATCACCGAGTCCAACCGCTCCCCCAGCGCTGCCACCCTGCCGCTAAATCACGTTCCCAAAGCTCCACGTCATTTAAATCCCTCCTGGAATGGTGACTCCATCACTGCCCTGGGCAGCTGTGCCAATGCCTGACAACCTTTCCTGTGAAGGAATTGTTCCTAATATCCGGCAAGGGACAAGAGAGACTTCCTCATCCCGTCCTCCAGCAGCTTCCACAAATCAAACACATCGACGGAGCGTGCCTCGAAGCAGAGCCCAGGCACCGGCCTTGCCAAACACCGCTGCCCCTGCTGGCACTCACGTCATTCCTGTCCCTCTCATCACCTTGGCCAAGGGTCCCTCTGTGGAGGAGCCGTGTGACGAGAGCTGTGACAAACACCGCTCAGCAAAGCGCTCTGCGGCTTGCAGGGGGGATAATCTATGCAAATTGCTGCTCAGGAGTACAAACACATAAATTATTTGCCTGAAATATAATGTGCTCGTGTGGCTCAGCTCCTCCAAAACTTGTTCTCCCCAGATACAAGCGGGAAGTAATGACTCATGGCATTTTTCACTTGCACAAACGCAGCGCTCGCTGCGGAGAAAACCACGCTCTTCCTGGGCTTGGGAATCATAAACGTGATTTAGGATGTGGCCCACGGCATTTCTTCCTCCAGCCTCGGAAATAATTGAGGGCTAAATCCAAGCCTGGGGCATTTATGCAAATACCCTTAATGATAATGGACATCACGAGGTTTAATAATGATATTTGAGCTTGCTGAGAGCACCCAGGGTGCAAGGAAACGTGTATTTTGCTGGTGAGATCTCTGGGAGAGAGGATGGAAAAGGGTTTTCAGTGGCCTTGGTACTGGTGGGGGGGGGCACGGCAAGGAGTGTGCAAAACACAAAATAAAACCGAATGTGGAGGAAATGAACCCAAACCTGGGGAAGGTGATGCTGAGTGCAGGCTCCCCCCTGCCCCTCGACTCACCCATGCTGGCGATGATGCTGTGCACGGGCAGGCGGGAGGGGCCGTCGTAGCTGCCCGCAAAGCCCTTCTTCTTCTGCTTCTCCTCCTGCTTGAAGATGAAGGCAGAGTTCTCCTCCTTGGTGATGTTGATGTAGAAGCAGGTGTCCGACGCTGCCATGATGTGCCGCGGGCCGGGGTTCAGCAGGATGCTCTTGTTCTCCTCCCTCCGGATGCCGATCAGGCAGACCCCGTACCTGTGCCGGGAGCACGGGGTGGGCATTCCCAGCTGGAGAAAATCCCCTCCGGGACATTGTCCCTGCACAAAGGACCTCGCAGTGCCCTCCAGCCCCAGCCCCGACCCCCCCAGGCATGCAGAGTGGATGATACCCCCCCGCCCATCTCCCCCCTGCCCTCACTTCTTGTGCGCGTGGAAGGCGGCGTAGGTGAAGCTCTTCCCCTCGTACTCCATGAAGAATTTGCTGTCTCCCATGCGGATGTGATAGACCTCATTGCCCGAGCAGCGCCCGTACATCCGCTGCCACTGCTCCGGGGACTCCTGGCCCTCCCTGCAACCACAGCAGCAGCGTCAGGATGGGTCCCCTGGAGTTGGGATGGGAACCCCGGGGCTGGGATGGGACCCTCTGGAGCTGGGATGGGACCCCTTGGGGCTGGGATGGGACCCCCAGTGCTGGCACAGATCCTAGAACCCCAGCCAGATCCCAGGGCAGAGTACCAACAATCTCTGGAGCTGCCACAGGGCCTGGCAGCGGTGAGGTGACAGTGACACATTGCCACGAGCCGTCGGTGCCCGCCGAGGCTGAGCTCGTTTTCATTTTGGGTTTTAAGTGCCTTTTTATTTAACGAGGGCTCCTGCAGAGTGCAGAGGGAGGGTTCGGAGCCCGTGTTGGCAAACAGCTCCGAGCATGGGGCGAGAGGCATCTGGCAAGGATGTTTCATAACGGTTTCGATGGCACTTTACCCAAAATTCCGACATTTCTGACTGGCCAAGGAGTGCAGGGCACACACCACTGCTCTGCTGTGCTGGCAGAGCTCCTTCCAGCCATGCTGGAGGATACATCCACCAAAAAACCCTGCAGGGTCTGGGGCTGCTTGTGCTGTGAATTCACCTTCCTGCCAGCAGGCCCGTGCCAATATAAAGATGTTTTTATTCCCAGTCTCTGGAAAGTTGGCATTGCCCACCTGCACTGGTGTGGTCCCCTTACAATGTGGGCTTTTGCTCTTGACTTGGATGGGGTCCCCAGACCCATCCTAGACCCCCACCCTCTCCCCCTGGGCTCAGAGACCTCAGTTCTGCTGTCCCTCCAGGCTCAGGCAGGGGTAGGAGAGGGCAGGGACAGGTAGGGAGGGGCAGGGACAGCACTCACTGGCCACGGGAGGTGTGCACCAGCAGCGTGATGAGGGTGGAGGTGGCAGGGCAGACGCAGTTCAGGGCCAGCATGGCGTATTTGCACTCCTCCTCACAGACAACGTGATCTGAAAGGCAGAGGGGACCGTCACGGAGGAGAGGGGGACAGAGGGGTTCCCTGGCTGGCAGTGCCCAGGAATGTGGTAATTTCGGGGTGGTGTTGAGGACTGGGTGTTTCCTCCTCCTGCCAAGCCAGGAGGGCTCCCAGCTGACCAAGAGCTGCTGCGCAGCTGCTCCAACTCACCTGCAAACTTGACATGAAATTTGTTTTCTGGCTTTAAGATCTGAACGTAGAGAGGACAGTTTGGAGCAAAGTCTTTGACAGCCCAGGCCCTCAGGATGGTCTGGTGGTCCTGGACAAGGACAAGAGCAACGAGAGCTGCTTGGTTGATGGTTTATTTTCCCCAAGGCTTCTGCACCTGGGATGAACTGCAAAGCACCCAGCCCCCCGGAGATGTATGGCAGGGGCTCCTCCTGCCCCTGCTGCCCCCTGAAACCCAGCACTGACAGGAAACCAGGGCAGCAGAAGGAAGGTGAACACACAGGGGCTCAGCCACCAGCGTGCTGCTGCATGTGCCATCCCCGAGGTTCTCCATGGCACTCAGCCCCCTCCCAGCACCCTCCCGTGCTGGGCAGAGGTGAGATCAGCATCACCACAGCCCCTCCTGCCTGAGAAATGCCCCATCCCCGACCGTGCCACCCCCCGGCCAGGCTCACCGCCGCCGTTCGGTCCACCTCGTTTCGGCTGCTGAGAATGAAGCAAGCTTCTCCATTGTCCATCCTGCCAAGTGAGAGCAGAGACCCCATGAATTACATGGGCCCACAACGCTGGGCACTGCCCATCCCAGCCAGGGCACTGCCAGCAACCCCCCTCCCCAGACCCAGCACACGGGGACACAGCTGGGGTGACATTCCTCACTGGGGACGTGCAGTGTGTCCCTCTGCTCACTTGGCTCTCATGAGGTCCTGGTCCTTCAGCGCGGAGCCCTGCAGGTAAATCACCCGCTGTGACCACAGCGGGATCTGCAGCACCCGCCGCACCTGGATGTCCATCTCTGTCGGGCAAAGGATCACCACGTAGTAATCCTGGAAGAGAGAGGCCGGCGTGGGTCGGGCTTCTGTGGGTCAGCAATTTAGGTGCCCCAGCAAGTGACCCAGCGAGGCCTTAGGGTTGAACTTTTCTATTTCTCAAACCCTGCCCTGCCTGGTGTGTGACTCTGAAGGTTCCTGTGGCCTGGGAGCTGCTGCTCTCTCCTGCTGCTCACACACAACAAACCTCTGCAGGTTCCACTCCAAGGACACCGGGCCCCAAATGTGTCAACTCAAAGCCTCTCAAGGGGGGCAAACTTGGGGTAATTCCATCATGAACTGAGGTGATCATTGGAGAATGAGCCCTGAGATGCAAATGAACCCAACTTATCAAAGTGGGAAGAACCCCTGAGCCAGGGTCCAGCTTGGGTGGAGCCTCTGGACTGCCCAGGGTGAGCCTTAGAAGGCCTTCAAATAAACCCCTCCTTTCATTCTCTTGATTCTTGTCTGGCCTCTGTGTTTTAGGTGCCCACTTAAGGCATCACCAGCACCGTGTGCCAACAGCCTGGTCCTCACCTGCAGGCGCGGGTGGGCGTAGAACTCGTTGAGGAAGTCCATGAGGAGATCGATCTTGAGGGAGCTGACGCAGAGCACCACGTGCTTCTCCGTCTGGGCGCGGTGCCGGCTGTAATTCCCTCCCGACTTCTGCCGCTCCATCCACAGGTAGACGAGCTCCTCGAACTGCAGGGGGCACGGAGCTGATGTCCCCATCGGCAGGGCTGCCCCGGGGCAGGCCCCACAGCCCTCCCCACCCTCCGCCGCGCGGGCCTAACCTGGAGCGGCAGCACCACCAGGGCCACGCAGATCATGATCACGACGAGGAGCTGGGAAGGCCAAATCTTTGGTGTCACATCTCCGTAGCCCACGGTGGAAAAGGTGACGATGCAGAAATAGAAGGACTTGAAGAGGGAGAGCTTCTCACCTGCTCTTTCTAAATGCTGGATGCCGCAGGTCCTGGAAGGGAAAAGCCCCATCACAGCAGGGGCTGCCCTGCCTGGGACACGGGGCAGCAGAACCCCACAAACCTGCAGCTCAAAACCATCTTGCTAAACTCAAGCGTCACCCAAGCCTTCCTGGGCCCAAATTGTATCCCCCCCTCCCCCAAACTCATCCAGCAGCAGGGCTGGGAGCACCACTGAGCTCTGAAATAGCATTAGTCATCCACATCAGAGCATCGTCTTTATTGCCAAAAACTCATGAGCCTAAAAGCCTCATTTCCTCTCCATTCAGCAACTTAATGGTATAATATGCCTCAAACCCAGACCAAGGGAGCCAGAGGAGGATTCAAAGCCTAATTCAGAGCTAAATAGCCAGTGATGAGCTCTGCCCCCCCGGCCAGAAGAACACCCTTGATGCTGGCAATGTGCAGGGTGAAGGGCCAAGTTAATTAGCAGGAGCCCCGGTGGGCAATTACAAAAATGAGCTCGGGAGCTGTGACTTGTGGGGGAGGAAGAGCTCGGCCAGGCCCTGGGAGTGCGATGGGTCCTGGTGAACGAGCCACCCCACACACGTCCCTGTGGGACGCTGCTGTCCCTGCCCTCGGCATTTCCCCAAGCCCCAGCTCCCTCTGACAACACCCTCACCCTCACACCTGCTAAAAGGACCCTGTTAGAACCCTAGAATTAGGGAGGACAATTAGTTTGGCTTAGAAACTTAGGGTGCTCAGTTCGCTGTGGGAGGAAGGTGTGAGCCCTGCAAGAGGGGGCATTCTTCTGCATGGCTGCATCCCCGGGATGGGCACAACTGCATTCCCAGGATCAGGAAGGGGGTTTAGAGAAACAGAGACCACCACTCACCCCGTGAAAACGAGACACAGGAGGGTGCAGATCAGGATGAGCACCTGGTTGAACATCGCCGACTGGGTCCTTTGGATGGCTCGGTGCAGGTCGTTCTGGGGAGAGAGGGGAGGGCTCCCACCAGCTCGCAGAGCCTGAGGGGAAATATCCTCCAAGCACCACCTGCTGCCTTGCTGGCTCCAGCAAGGAGCTCCCCAGTGAAGGTCAAGCCTGGATTTAGCCCTTGGGAAGGGGTGTGCATTCCCATCAGCAGGTCTGGGACACATGGGAATGGCTGGAATACCTCACCCCTGGCCACCCCTGTCAATGTGCAGCCAGCAGAGCCAGCGTGGTTCAGGCACTGAGGGATTCCTGGTCACGGCCTGGCATTCCCAGCCTGGCATTCCCAGCCTGGCATTCCCTGGCACGGCTGCACACACTGAGCTCCAAATCCTGCCCCAGAGCCGGGGGTGGCCAAGGGTCCCCTCCCAGTCCTGCTGCCCCTCCAGATCCCCGAGGAGCTGGACAAGAAGGGTCACTCACAATCATGTTCTCCAGGGCGTACTTGGCCAGCCAGCAGTTCAGAAACACGGGAATGAACAAATTCCGCAAAGGAGGCCAGAATATCTACAAAAGCAAGGGTTATTCGCAGAAAAATCCATGTTCTTTGAAAAAATAGAGCTGTAAGCAGCCCATCCACCCTCTGTGGAAGGACCCCACTCCAAGCTGAGCAGAAGCTGCCACCAAACACGGCCCTGCTTCAGCTGAAAAGGGAGGATGGGGTTTGGGATAACACTCTGGAGAAAGTCATTATATTGTAAAATACTGAAGGAAAAATTTGCTGCCAGCCTTAAATACCACTTGGCCAGACACCCATTTTTCTTTATTTCACCACCAAAACTACAGCACTCACTACACTTAGAGCTGCTTCCAAATGTCACCGGGACACACTCACCGTGATGATAAACGGCACCGTGTTGATCATCTCCAGGACGAAGGAAATGCGGAAAATCTGTTCCCAGATGTTCCCCTGAGGAATTAAAACCAAACAATAATCAAGTAAGCTTAAAAATTTGCCAGGGGACAATAAAAACAATCACACTCTGCCACGGAGCCTGCTGGATGAAGGAAATAGGAACCAGGAGAGATGCGGTGGTGGTGGCAGGCACAATGAGGGCAGGAAACATTCCCAAACTCTTCCCACAGCCACCACATCCCTCTGTCTGTCACTGCTGCTGCCCAGAACTGGGGGACAACGCTTCACACGAGGATGGAGAGCGACAGTGACAGCGACAGATCGCTGGCACTCAGACCAGGGAGTGACGCAGGGTCCGAGTCTCTGCTGCCAACCCTCCCCTGGTCCCTGAGAAGATGCCATTTGTTAAGGTCACTTTTTTTTGGCCATTTTAAGGGGCTTTGGTCCAAAGGAGTCAGCTTGTGCCTCTCCTCGTCTGGCTTGGAGCGGTGCCACTCCCTCCAGAGGCAGCAGAGCTGGGCACAAGCAGGAGTCACCCTGCCGAGCTCAGCTCGGCCTGAGGAAACTTGGGATGTGTCAGCCCGACACTGAGAACAGTGAACCTGAGTTAGACGGGTCTGAACCTCTGAGGAAGCAGAAAAAGAAGAGATTCTGCTCTGCACAACACTTCTCCAGCAGCCCGAGGGGGAATGAGAAAGGAAAACATCCAGAGGCGGCTGAGACGTCGCCGAGACAAACAAACAAACAAACATCCTCCCGGGACGCTGCAGGCTCCAGACGGCTCCGAGCAGGAGAAAGGAATTCCCACTGAGGGGCAGAGCCAGGCTGTGCCCTCCCGCCCCGGGCTCTCACCTTGTAGCTGAGATAGATGAGCAGCATGGTCTCCAGGAAGCTGATGAGAGCGATGCTGACCTGCAGGGACACACAGGGGAGGCTCCGAAGGCTCTCTCCAGGTGCTGGCAGTGGGTCAGAGCTCAGCGAGCCCCCCCTGCCCCGGGGAGCCCCTGGGGATCAGAGGTGGGGCAGAGCTCCAAGCCCAGCTCCCCCAGGCTCCTGCACACCCACCAAGGGCCGCTCACCTGCACGGCCCACAGCGGGGTTTTTCTGTCCACCCAAAAGATGTGTGACCTGCAGAAGAAATCCAGAGGGGACCTGAGCTGCGGCCCAGCTCTCAGTGTCCCCATCCCCCACTGAATGCAAACCCAAGGCCATCACTGAGGCAGGAGCTGCTGTTCCCCACTGCCGTTTGCTCCAGCAGCCCCTGCACTGGGAATAAGCCATTCCCAAGGGCACAGCCACAGGCCCTTGCTGATGGATTTGGTTCTGGGATGCTGCTCCATAACCCTCAAGCAGCCCCACGAGCAAGAAACGGCCTCAGCAGCAGCCACCTCCATCCCTGCATTCCCACATCCTGGCAGAGCTGACCCAAAGCGCTGGAGCAGCTCCCCACTCACCAGTTTATGTTGGTGGACTGGTTGAAGGCTGTGTAGTTCTGCTTTTCGCATTCCCAGCTAGGAGAGAAAGAGCAGGGAAAAGCAGTCAGTGCGGGAACGGGGATGCTGGGATCGACTCCCCGGGCTCACGAGGTGCCCTCATCGCTGGGGGAGCACTGGACAACATTTCCATGGATCCAACACCCCGATTCCTACAGCCAGGGCTTTCCACGGGAAGAGTCTCACCCGGGCAGCCTTGAACATCCCATCACTGCAGGATAAAACCCCTCAGGTGCTCCAGCCCACACCAGAGATGCTGTGGGAATGCTGATTCTCCCTGGCACGGTGCGGAACACAGGGCTGCAGGGAATTGGCAACTGGGAATTACCAGGTTACAATCAGCAAAAATTGCTGAGCTGCAGCTTCTGGGACAAGGCTGGCTGGGCCCCCAGCACCCTGCCAGGCCAGCAGCACGGAGCCAAGCTCTCCCTGCCTTGCCGTGAGGGATGTGCTCCCGCTGGCCGGCCTTGCTGCTGCCACACACCCTCGGGAAAGCGGAATTCCCTGAACTGCAGCTGTGCTAAACCTTTCAAGGGTGAGCACCCGTGGCCTGCTCCCTTCTCACAGGTCTGAAAACACTTTGGGAACGTGCAGGTGTATGTGGTAGCTCTGCAGCCTTTTACAAGGAGAAAATCAAATCACCAATTCTCCAAGCTCTTGGGAAAAACCCCACATTGTATGTGAGCGAAACAAAGCAAGGACACATTAAAAACAGGCTTACACTGAAACCCAGCACAAAGCCGAGGTGTGGAATCATCCAGCACCTCAAGGATCCGCGCAGCACGGCGCGTTTCCCTCTCAAATGCTTAAATGGGATTTAGTGTAAATGTCTTCAAGGGCTTCGGCCTTCAGAACATATTTGCATGGTGATGCCCTGGAGTCACGGAGCTCTCGCCTGTGTCTGAAGGCCGTGCTGAGCCCCTGATGGAGTCAGACAGAATTTGGAAATGAACGTGACCTGAATTTTTCCACCGTGAGCTGTGCAGGGCCAGCGGATACCCCCACACCCATCCACGGGCTTTGAGCAGGGAGCAAAGGCCTCCAGCCTGGAAAGTTTTGTTAAAGTATCATTTCAAACCCATCCTCACACTCACTACATCCAGGCTGAGCCCTGCCTGGGGGCACTCACCAGCCTATGCCCTCCTCGGGGTTGTCGAGCAGGACACGGACGATGTACAGGAGGCAGGTGAGCAGCTTCAGAGAGAAGTTGAAGAGCCGGATCCTCAGGCCTGAGGTGGAGGGGAGCACGGATGGGGCAGCATTCCCGGGCATCCCGAGCGCCCCACGGACCCCAAACACCCTGGGCACCCCGTGCAGACCCACAGCACAACCCCACAAGTTTCCCACCAGCTTTGCACAGCCCCCGCAGGACAGGAGCCCCCTGATCCCCCGGGGTGCTGCAGGAGCCCCAGGACAGCAGCACTGCCACTCCACATCCTGCCCAGTGTCACAGACACAGGACACCAGCACAGAAAAAAATAACGAGTCAGCTCCTTGCCGACCCCGAATAGATGTGAGGGACAAATGAGGAGCTGCTGGAGTGTGTCCCCCTCATTAGCAGGCATCCACTGAAAAGCACCAGACCAGCACTGACCACGTTACACCCAGGAGCAGGCACGGCGAGGAAAAGCTGCTGCTTTATCCACTCTGCCTCCCCAGCCAGTTCATCGGGTTATTACTCAAATTACAAGTGAGAAATTCATCACATTTTCATTAAAAACTTCCCCATGGGCACCCTGTTGTGCTGCGCTCCAGCTTTTTAACAAGACAACAGGATGCAGGCAGGAAAGGAAAATGTGAATTTATAAATTAACGAGCAGGCCCCCTCCAGACAGCTAATGACATCTCGGAGAAAGAAAATAAAAACACCATTAGTCAAGTGGAGACTAATCCCGATGGCTGGAGCAGGAGTGGGTAACTCACAGCCTGCCCCGGCTGTCCCCACAGCCTCAGGGAAGCACAGCCAGCCCACGATGGGGACGTTTGCTCCCTGACACCCACCCTGCTCCCAGCCAGCCTGTCCCAGCTGTTTGTCACGCTGTGGCTGTCCCCAGGGAGCAGAGGTGGCAGGAGGCATCCCCTCCTCCCCATGCGGAGCATCCATCCCCCAAAGCGAGCTGGCCAACACCCGGCAGAGGGGCGGCAGTGGCCCCGGGCTGGGGACACGCGGGGACACGGCCACCAGCAGATGGCAATGGCTTCTCATCCCACAGGACAGAGCCCGGCTCTGCCGGCTCGGGCAGGGTTTGTTCTCCCGGCAGTCGCAGCACTCACTCGATCGCTGGTTTTTGATGAAGAAGAGCTTCAGCCGCTCCTTGAAGGTGTTTTCATTCACGTAGAACTCGACCTGCACCCTGCGGGGAGAGCGCCCAGAGGGGCCCGTCAGTGGGGTGGCAGGGCAAGGCCAGGAGCCCCCCAGGAGCCACGTCCCCCCATCCCAGCTGGATGACCCCGCTGGCATCCCACAGTGACCCCGGGCTCAGCCTCGGGCTCCTGGCTGTTCCCGCAGTCCCAAACCAGCAGCCGGGAGTCCCAGGGAGCACCAAAGCAGCAGATGTGACCCCCGGGGCCAGCTCTGCTGCGGGCCCAGGGCTGGGCTTTCCTTCACACACAACCAGCTGGCAGCAGACTCACAAACTTCTCCTTTCACACACGCTTTACAGTGTCCGAAACCTCCCACAAAAGCAGTGGCCTTGGAGCAGCCTCCCCCAGTTTTATCTGCTCCAACCCCCCCCAGGCTGCAGCAGAGCAGGAGCTGGAGAGGACGGTGTCCCCAGTGTCCCCAGCGTGCCCCGGCTCTGCCCATGCCCCGGCTCTGCCTGGGGAGGAGAAACACTCAGCATCGAAGCTGTTAAAAAAACAATTCCCCTCCAAAAGGAGAAAATTTCCCTTTGTTGCTAAGATACCACATTTGGTCATTCCAGAAAAACCCAGGAGCTGACAACCAACTCCACACGTCACTTGGCATCCAGGGCCACCGGCGGTGACTCGTGGCACGGGCACGAGGTGCCAGGGCAGAGAGTCACCTGCCAGGGCACTGCACAGAACCCGGCAAGGAGGAGCCGCAGGTGAACCTGCAAATGTCCCGTCCGCGCCTTCCTTGGCTTCTCCTGCCTCCCCACCGACCCCACCCGCGGTCCCCTGCCAGTCCCACATCCCGGGTGGGTGCCCACGGCCACGGGGATGGGAGAAAACCTCCCCGAGGCTGGAGGCTGCTCCCCAGGGATGGCAGCAGGGTCTGGGATCAGCCCACCTGGATGAAGGGCGTGCGGGCAAAAGCGGTCCCAGCTCAGCTCCTCCGCCACGGCCTCTCGTGGCACTTTATAAACGCCCGCAGCAAACTCATCATTCGCCACCCTAAATCGCGCTGCTCCTGCTGAGAGCCGGTGAAACGCGAGCGGCTCCTCCAGCCTCGGGCTCTGGACCGAGCAAGGCAAAGTCTGCTCGTTCCTGTCCGGCCCACAGTGGAGTTAAGTGCCGTGAATTAGCAATCGCTTCCCCCATTCACCGCATTCAGCGCGTCCTAAGGAAGTGCTCCCGTTATTACTCCTTTGTTAACCGCTTGCAAGAGGTCACCGAGAGCTCATTAATCAGGCGCGTTCCCCAGCCAAGGCTGAGCAAATTGATCAAGGTGAGCCGATTCCCGGCGACAGTCGCTGCCATCCCACTCCAACCCGCAGGTGTCGGCTCCGGCCGAGCGCGGCGCCGGCCGCTGCCGCCGGATCCTGATTTATGGGGAAGCAGCTGCTCCTCGCTCTGACACCGAGCGATAAATATTTACTGAGCATTCACGCCCAGCTGATCAGGCAGCAACTTGGGAAGGGGTTTCACGAGACCCTCATTGCCCGGGGGTTCCTCAGCCTGGGCTCCACCCCAGCCTGCCTAAGGGGTAGGGAGGGGCTTTGCACCACACCCGGTCAGCGGTCACCACTGACCCCAGCCCAGCCCCCGCTGCAGGGAGAGAGAGCAGGAGAATTTACGAGCCCTGGCTCACCGGCACGATGCCTGAGGAGCAAACAGCGTTAATGCAGAGCCTCAAAGCCCAGCCTTTACACGTGTTAAAATTAATCGTTTCCAGAGCCAGACTCGGCAAATCATTTTTCTGTGCCAGGGCATAAATCAGCTGTCACAACTGCTCACAACACTGCACACAAGATAATTGCTCCTTCTCCTTATTAAAAATGCCCAGGAAGTGCTGGGAACTGGCTTGCAGCTCCGACAGCAGCGCTGAGCACCCCATTCATCAGAGTCCCCGAGGATTAAGCGCCTTGAGGAGCCGGAGACTTCAAGGGAGCACGATTCCTCTCCCAGACATTTGTCTCGTATCAAAGCAACAAACAGCAGAATAAATCTCTGTCTCCAGACAGATGGTTCACTGATCTGCAGAGCTGTGGCCCACCTCGAGACAATGACTGTAATTGCTGAGGGATAAAGAGAACTGAATGATAAGATCTAACTTTTCATGATAAAGCAGCCCACGTATTCATCCGTCCTGATGGCTGCAGGAAGAAGGAACACTGGAAAAGTAACAAAGCAACAAAAAGCCGTGTCTTGGCTGGGGGGGAAGGGGGTGTTTAGCACTGCAAAGAGACGAAGGAATAAAAGAATGTGGAAGGAAAATGTTCCTGGTGCAAACGACCTGTGCCGAGGCTGAGCCCCAGAGCGCTGTTGGGGGTCCCACTCTGCAGGTGAAGCCAACGCCCCACGGCTGAACGAGGGATGGCTTTTCCCAGGCAGCAGCACCATCCCAAAGTATCAAAGCTCCTACTCCGTTTCCATCTGAGGGAAGGAGATGATATCATGTAAAACGTACCCTTTAATTTCATTGTCAGGGAGTTAACTGGAAACAAAAATCAAGCAAAACTCTGACTGCATTATCACCACCCCAAAACACACCGTGACAGCTCTGCCTTCGCAGCAACTCAGCCAGGATGGGGAGTTCAAAGTGTCCCGTCCCTGCTGCCATGGCTGGGCATCCTTCCCACCTGGAGCATCCTTCCCACCTGGAGCATCGTCCCCACTGTCCGAGCATCTCTCCTGCTGGCCAAAAATCCCTCCCCACTGGGACCACCCTTCCCACCATGCCAGCATCCTCCCCACTGTCCGAGAATCCCGGTGCCAGCCCATCCCAGGCCGCTCCGAGGGTCA
>VZTA01014689.1:85245-100313 GCA_013398855.1 Mohoua ochrocephala
AACCCCCCCCCGGCCATGCAAACAACGATCCCGGTACAAGTTCGGTTACAAAGCCTGTGCTTGGAAGTGTAATTACTGCTATTATGCACTTCATAATGCCTGAGCGACTTCATTTTCTTCGCTCGGTTATTTATTGTACTTTATTAATCTAAGATTAGAGGCAATTTGTCGTAAGATGATGAGTTCCCAAAAAAAGACACAATAGTTTGTTTGGAGAAGTGCAGGATGAAAGGTCGGGACGAGCACATCCCAGCCCACTGGCATTAAAATAGACACTGAGGAGCGCAGCCCCTGCTCCACACTTTCACTTCCCCCAGAGAGCTGGGACAAGCCCAATTCTCTTAAAAAGGAGGAAAACCCAAAAAAAGAGGAACCCAGGTGCAGCCCCCCTCACACAGGCAGCGCAGGGGAGATGGAGAGACCCCCCCAAACTCTGCATCCACGGGACACTTACATGGGCAGTGGGGCACAGGCAGCTCCCTCCGACCCCCTCGGCCTGTGACAGTCGCTGGGCTGGGCCTGAAAGCTGAGACGGCCCCAAAATGCAGCGGGCAGCCAAGGGAGGGAGATGCCAGCCCTGCCCAGAGCTCCCCTGCTGCTCTCTGCAGAAGGACTCGGCTGCCCAGGGTGGTTTTGCTGTATTTCATATCAGACACTTCTTGCCATGAGAAGTGTCTTCAAATAAATAAGGCTCTTGATAGGAAGAAACCCCTCAGCCTCTCCCCACAGCTCCGTTCCTTTCCCTCACGCTTTGGCTGGGTGGGAAATGCTGGTTTCAATAGAGTTCCAGAATGGGTTGGGTTGGAAGGGACCTTGAAGCTCATCTCATTGCAAACCCCTTCCACTAGACCAGTGCTCCCATGCCCACCCAGCCTGGGACAATTTCTGATCCCGGGAAACTTCTTAAGGAATTTCTCCCATCGTGTAGCAGGATGCAAACAAGACTCTTCAGAATTTTTTGGAGAGAAGAAACCCCACCAAACCAGCAAAACCCCAGAAATCTCTGCAATCTGGTGGGTGCCAGCACCTACCTCTGCCAGGGCAGCTCGAGTGAGACCCCACCTCACCCCTCCACTCCAGCTCAGCCCAGAGGACAGCTCTGCACCCTCCATGCAAACCCACACGGATCAAACACATAAGAAACGTGGCTGCAGCCATGTCTGGAATTACAGAAACGTGCTGCTGGCCCGGATGGGCTCCCCAGGGATGGGCTGGGGGTACCAGACACAGCTCGGAGGAAGGTGAGGAGCAGGGCTGGCCGTGCAGGGCTGGCAGTGCAGGTCTGCAGCGTTTCCTCTCGCAGCAGCAGCCCGAGGAGCAGCAGAGGAGGCTGTGCAGAAGGCAGGATGCTCTGAAGGCACCGTGCCATGGCCAGGCTGCCTCCGGCCCCTCGCTCAGCACCGGGAGCAGCCGGTGCCAGCCGGGCCCTGTGGGCAGCAGGAACCTGAGCAGAGCCCAAATCCTTCCCAAATAAAGCAGCAGACCTGCCAGGCTGGGGCTCAGGTACCTGCTGATGGACTACATGAACTACCCAGGCACCTCTGATTCCCTTTGGGACGCTCTTCCCTTTTTCCCACCATTTTCTTGGTGTGTGGATACAGAAGCTACAGTCAGACAGGTGACACGGGGCGAGCTCTGCGTCCTGCCCACCTCTGTGCCCTGTGTTCGCCATCCTCCGTCCACCCCGAGGTGAGCAGAGGATGGGGACAGCTCCAGCCCTGCCCAGCCGAGCTCCGGGAACAGGGTTTGGGAATGGGAATGGGAATAGCTGTACAGCTGTGTGCACACAGACAGCCTGGGCGCCTGCCAAAGGCACAGGCAGGGAACGAGCTGCCCCCACGCTCAATAAGCAGTAATTGAACAATTACTCAAAGGAGGAGGGCTGTGGTTTCGGCAGGGCCGCGCCGGCGAGAGAGCGGCTTCAAACCGGGCCGGGCTCGGCTCCGGGGGCTTCTCCTGCCACGCCGGGTCCCTCATCGGCCGGGGAATGCAGGGATCCACCCATCCTGGCAGGATTGATGCCGTGCCACAAGCCCAGGGCGGCCGGACACCCTGCCCTCGCCACCGAGCCTCCAGGAATGTCTCGGCTTCTCCGGGGCAGCACCGAACACCCGCGGAGCTCTCCCACTGCAGCAGCTCCGCCAAGAAATCTCGGGCACGTTTTTAAAGGAGAAAGAGTAAAACAAGCAGGGAGGGACGGGGAGCTGGGGCTGTCTGAGCCTGCTTTGGGGGCACAGCCCCCCCGGCCAATGCTGCTGACCCACGGAGGGAAGGGGAGAGGGGGGGGTCTCTCTTGGGGGGGGTTCAGGTCCTGAGGGAGGTACAGCAGAGCTCTGAGGACACCAGCGGCAGGGTCAGCGTGGTCCAGAAGGCCGAGTGTTCCAAACAGGGCGAATCTGCCCATTTTTAGTGAATTTTCTCATCCCTCATCCCTCAGTAGCGCAACACTGAAGCTGCTCCCCCCCTCATCCCCGATGATCCCCACAGATCACAGCAGTATCCAGACCCAAGGTGCCCAGTAGGTCCCACTGCAGCCTGTGACAGGCACCGTCACATCCACCGTGGCACAGCCACCGTGCCACCACCACAGCCAAAACGGCACTGTCAGAGTCACCACGGCACCATCACAGCCACCGTGGCACCATCACACCCACCACAGCACCACCACAGCCACCACAGCACTGTCACAGCCACCACAGCACTGTCACAGCCACCACAGCACAATCACATCCACCACAGCACCATCACAGCCACCACGGCACCGTAACAGCCACCACGGCACTGTCACAGCCACCACGGCACCATCACAGCCACCGTGGCACTGTCACAGCCACCACAGCAGTGTCACAACCCTGCGGAAAGGCAGCTGCTCCTCCCGGCTCCCGCAGCACCAGGAATGAGTTTCCCTGGCACGGCCCGTGCCGAGGCACATCACANACCATCACACCCACCACAGCACTGTCACAGCCACCACAGCACTGTCACATCCACCACAGCACCATCACAGCCACCACGGCACCGTAACAGCCACCACGGCACTGTCACAGCCACCACGGCACCATCACAGCCACCGTGGCACTGTCACAGCCACCACAGCAGTGTCACAACCCTGCGGAAAGGCAGCTGCTCCTCCCGGCTCCCGCAGCACCAGGAATGAGTTTCCCTGGCACGGCCCGTGCCGAGGCACATCACAGACCACACTCAGCAGGATGGAGTCCCACATCAATAACCACTGCCCAGGGAGCCAGGATGCTGTGGCACCTCGCCCCCCAAGCCCAAAGACTCAAGGTTTCATGCATTTACCACAGGAATCAATTGGGAGAAAAACATCTCCTGTTTTATTATGGAGTGTGATTTTTTTTCCCCAAAGAAAGAACTGATATCGCCAACCACTCTGCAGCAAATTAAACCCAGCTGGGTGCAGGTAATGTCATCCTGGCTCCAGCAGCAACGCTGCAGTTTTATTTTTGGGGGATGAAAAGCAAGCTCTGAGCAGCCACTATGGGAAAAACCCTGCCCAGGACTGGGTTTGGCCTCCAGGGCCATTTATCTGGCACCATGCCCTGAACTCATCCCACAAACCCTCGCGTGCCGGTGGGACAGGGGCTGACACAGACTGCAGGAAGGGCTTCGTGGGCCTGAAGGGATGTAAAAGGAATCTTCTGCTTGACTTTTAGGGGGGTTTTTATATATATAGATAGATACAGATATAGATATTATTTTTTATTAGGGAGGGCATTGCAATGGAAATGGGATTTTTATCGATTCCTCATTCCCTGAAGGCAGCTGTAATCCCTCTCCAACTGTGTTCAGCAGCTGCAGAGCTCATTTCCAGGCACCAAACCAAGCACTGGAGGAAACAGGGACACACTCAGGAGTTCAAGTTGTAGATAATAGAATGCTTTGGGCTGGAAGGACCTTAAAGCCCATCCTGTTCCACCCCCTGCCACGGGCAGGGACACCTTCCACTATCCCAGGGTGCTCCAAGCCCCGTCCAGCCTGGCCTTGGACACTTCCAGGGACGAGGGAGCATCTCCCATCCAAGGTTTGGATGCAGCTCGTGGCTGGGCAGTGGCACCACTTGCTCTCAATAAAATAACAACACTTCCACTAAAGGTTCAAACCCCCAAAGGGAAGCAGCACTGGGATGACATGCTGCATTTCCTTTGGCCTATTTGTTTTGCAACATTGGAGACTGACACTCATGAGTCTGCTCCTGTAATTGCTTGTGCTGATGAACCTGCATTGTTTAATTAGGGGCTGTGCACGGAGCTCATCGTTAAGGGATAATTGCCCATTTGCTGCTATCACTTCTTCCCCAAGCAACTTGTCTGTCCCTGGGAGCAGAGAATCCTCCCCCTGGTGGGGGTCGCTGCAGAAGGGTTTGCTGCTCCCCTACTCAGCTCCTTGGTGCTGAGAGCAGTAAAGGACAAACCTCGTGCATATCGGCTCCCTTAAAAGCAGGAAAATCATGGAACCACAGACTGCTTTGGGTTGGAAGGGACCTTCAGGTCATCTGGTTCCAACCCCCTGCCACGGGCAGGGACAATTCCACTATCCCAGGTTGTTCCAAGCCCCATCCAACCTGGCCTGGAACACTTCCATGGAGGGGCCATTCACTTTAATCCACAGTGATTTAGAGCCAACCATTCTTGGCAGCAGGTTCTGCCCAAAAAACTCCGCTCACCGCGTGTGCGTGCACCAAACACCCCAAATTCCAAGGGGTTTCTGCTCCCTGGAGAACAGGGTCGGCTTTTCCCCCGGGGGCAAGCGACAGTCCCTTGTCCCTCCCCGCGGCACCGGGAAACGCACGCGGAGAACTTACTGTGAGAAGGAGGAATCCGCGCTGAAATCCTCGGCGTGAGGCCTAAGAGCGAGAGCAGCACAGAGGGTGAGGGAATGCACAGCCCCGGCTCCGAACCGGCACCGGCAGGGCTGTCCCACCGGGAACGCCGGCGCCCGAGGGACGAGAGGCCACCCGAGTGCTCAGCCGGGGTCACACCACGCCTGGGACGTGTCCCCGCTCAGCTCCCGGTGATGCTCTGGTGGCTTTGCCAATGACAGCCCCTTTAAGGCCTCGGCTCCGTGGATAAAAATGGGTTTTATGCCTGTTTTATGCCTTTATTTTTTAATGAGTCTCACAAACTGCGTCGCTGCTCTGCCTCTAATCGGTGCCACACTTGGTGCAGAGAAATTAGACTTTGAAGGATTGGTGTTTTCAGGAACTCGGCATTGTGTCTCTCCTGGGCTGGTTTTACAGACACGAGCGATGAGCAGAGAAGGGAAAAGAAAATAGAATAAAGAATAAACCAAACCAAATCAAATCAAATCAACAGAGAGGAAGGATGAGGGTAATGAGGGGTTCGAGGCAAGGGGAGAAAGGACACAGAGAAAAACGAGAGTGGGTGGGAGGCAGAGGGCCTGTGCTCGTGTACTGTACATCCCACAGACAGACAGACAGACAGACAGCACGGGGCTATGAAACACAGCAATCACAGCTGCAAAGGGAAAACTCCCCTTGCAAAATTGATGCTCTCCTCAAGACATCCCTGGGATGGCCCTGGGCCCCCATCATTAACTGAGCCCGAGCCCTTCCCTGTTCCAGCAGTGCCCTCTCTCCTCTCCTTGTTTACTGTGAGCCAGGGACACCAAGAAATATCATCCAAGCCAAGGGGGCTGTTGCAGACCATAAAGATTTTTCTTGCCTTTTGCTTTTGCTTTACGAGTCTGCTGTACTCCAGCACAGTTCAAACTAAATAAAAGCAATAAATTCACATTTCAACAGAAATGCGAGTCCAAGGGAAGCGGATCCATCCCTCAGCCACCAGAAGCAGCCTCCCTGGGACGGGATTTACGTTGCTCCTACTCCTGGGTTCTGCTCTGTGCAGAGGCTGCAGGGAGGAGCTCATTGCTCCTTCCACTGTCCCAGGGTGCTCCAAGCCCCAATGTCCAGCCTGACCTTGGACATTCCCAGGGATCCAGGGGCAGCCACAGCTTCTCTGGGCACCCTGTGCCAGGGCCTCCCCACCCTCACAGGGAACAATTCCTCCCCAGTATTTAACCCAACCCTGCTTTCTGTCAGTGGGAAGCCATTCCCCCCCTGTCCTGTCACTCCAGGCCCTTGTCCAAAGTCCTTCTCCAGCTCTTTTGGAGCCCCTTTAGGTACTGGAGGGTGCTGTAACATCTCCCCAGAGCCTTTTCCTCTCTGGGCTCAGCTCCTGACCCGCTCCCTCCTGCTATCTTTGCCCTCTTCCCTGCTCATTCCCAGCTTTCTCCTGCAACCCTCCTGGAGCATAAAGTTAATTCACACCAAAGGGGTCTCTCGTGCCACCTCTCGCAGCAAGAACGAGCCCTGGGGTGGCTCCACCAGCTGTGCTGTGCCTCGGAGCAGCCCTGGCATTTCTTACTGCCAAACATCCCAGATTTTCTCCAGCTGCAGAGCAGAGCCCCGGGAAGGAGGCTGCCAGCTCAGGCTCCCTCCAGCTAAATTGGATTATCCCACGTTAGCAGCAGGGGCTGTTCAGGCCCCTCCGCCTGCGTTTGGTTTTGCACAGTGGCCTTTTATGCCTCGCAGAGATGTTTACAGGGAAAGAATCAGCAAATGATTTGGTTTTCTCCTCATCTGGTGCCAGCTGGCAGCCGGGAAGGCTGGAGGAACGGGAGCTAATTCCAGCTGCAGAACAACCCTCCCGAAAGCCAAACGGCAAAGGCACAGAACCACACAGACCAACGGGGTCCTGCAGACCCTGAAGGTCCTGGAGAACTGGGATGAGGCAGTGAGATTCCCAGGATTCCTTCCCCCAAAGCCACAGGCTCACGGGGAGAATAAACACCTCGTTCACATGGAGGCACCACGAACAAAAGGGATTCCAAAGCGATGGACAGACACAAACCTGCCCAAGGGTGGCTTTGGCCACTCTGTGCTGTGGTTAAAGCCCATGCAATAAAATAACCTCTTTTTTTGGGTTACAAAAAGGTGCTTTTGGCTCCCAAATGAATGAATTTTGTTGTGCTGGTCACAGAGGGAAGAGGCAACTCGAGGTATCCCACTGAAACCTCTCCTTCTTCCCACCAGGCACCCAAATTCTCATCAGCAGTCCAACTGCTGAGAAAATATGGAGATTTCTCTTAGAAAACTAAAAATCATTCCAAATCTCATCTGGAAACAGCTGCTTTCCAGATCCCAAAAACACTTTAACAGTGATTTACAACGTACAGAACTAAAGCCACTTAATGGAGTCAGAAAGGTTACGCTGCCTTTTAATGTGTTTTAGATAATCTACTTCAAATTGACCTTCTCATTCCATCCAGATCCGGCTCCACGAGCGCAGACAAACCTCGGCTCATCTCATTCCCATGGAAAACAACTCCGGCACGGGCAGTGGAACGACCTCTGCTCCCCTCTGGGATCCAGGGGCTGCAGAGAAGAGCTGTCCCCAGGCAGGGAAAGCTGAGGCCCCTTGTCCCGGTGCTGCCAACCATCAACCACGATGCCAAGCTCCCGGCTGGCACGAGCAGCGTCTCCCAGCCAGGAGGGCAGAGCAGGGGAGGGTGGGAGAAAGGAGAGGAGCAGAGGGGGGAAGAAACCTCGCTGCTTCAGAAACAGGTCTGCCCCCACCTTTCAAGCTGCAGCCCCTGACAAAAGGGGAAGGTTTTATTCGAAGGTGAGGAGACAAAGGCACATTTATTATTAGAACAAAGCCATAATAAACCTTGCTTATGTAAAAGAGAGAGCAATCACCTGCCCACCCGTGCTGCAGGCAGCTCCTCGGCTGAGCAGCACCTTCCACCTCATCCTGCCTCCTCAGCTCCAGCTCCAGCACTTCCCAGCAAAGGCGGCTCCCCCCTGAGCTGGGCAGGGGTGTGGACAGCAGCCCTGGGCTCCAGCACTCCGAGAATTGGGGCGGCAGAACCGGTCCCTTCTCTCCAGGGGGAAGGCAGCCCCAAGCCCCAGCTCTCCTCCAGCTCTGCCAGGGCACTGCGGGGTCTGGGTGGCTTTTAGCTCGTGTGCCTTGAGATAATTTGAGGCTAAACGCCGTCCCTGTGTTCCGAGTGCTCGAGGATGCTCAGAGGGAGAGAGCAGCAAAGCACAGCAGCAGCTCAGCCCAGCTCACGTAGGGACCTGTTCCCTCCCAAACTCTGCGCCTTCACCGCTGTCTCCCGAATTTTTGGTAAATGAAGAGCATTAAAAACTCACTTCTGGTGGTGCATTTCCTATTCAATTTACAGCCATCGCTTCCAAACAAACAAGAAAACAAATTGTGCCTTGACTTGAAGCCTCTGGAAGTTACAGACACAAGTAATGACCTGCCAACACCACTCTTGGCTTCAGGCTGCTTTAATAACCACTTGCAAGGCTCAGAGGCATTTCGAGACCGGGGTGGAAAGGTATTAAATCTGATGACTTTCTCCTCTGGCTCTGGGAAGGATTTACTGCCTTTTCACCCCGATCTCGAAGTGTCTTCAAGACGGGGTCAAGGCAGGGGGGTGAAGATGAGCCAAGCAAGGTAAGTGCCCGGGGAGGCTTCCAAAGCGGTGCTCATCCTCCAGAGACAGGAGCTGCACCACGGTTCCTACCATACTGACAGTGAGAAACTCAGCCCAAAATAGCCTGATGTGAGAAGGACAGATGGAAAGCGATGAAAAAAGAAAGTAAAGAGGGGGAGAAGGAACGAGCAAGAGGAAGGGGAAAGGGAGAGGAAGAGGCACACGTCTGCTCACAAACTCGTGCGAGAGGGGAGGGAAGGGCAGCCCCCCTGCCCGGCTGCAGGATGACCTCAGCGAAGGGGATTGAGCCTCCAGCAGCCCCGGTTTGGAGGAACTCAGCAAGCTGTGCTGGTGGGCACCTGGAAGAGCCACCAGCAGCTCCAGGCGCTCGCTGACAGCTGCAGAGGTGCCACACGGACAGGCTCTGCCGCCACCGGAGCAGCCGCGCGGGCGGGAGGGAGCTCACCGGCAGCGTGGGCCCGGCTGCCTCCCCGGGGTGCTGCTTTAATCACAGGAGTGCTTTTCCTTGGCGTTCCTCTGCAAAACCCAGATCACAACTAAACCACAAAGTTTGGGAAGAGGCGGGCGCGCTGCCAGAGCCGCAGCAGCGCTGGCTGCAGCCGGACAGGCTGTTCCCAGCCCAGTGTCCAGCCTGGCCTGGAGTTACCTTCCAGGGAGTTGTGCCTCTCCCAGAACCAGCCACGGATTCATTTAGGTTGGAAAGGACCTCTAAGATCATCAAATCCATCATCAAACCGTACCCCCGGCACTGCCAAGCCCGCCACTGAGCCATGTTCCCAGACAGCACAGCCACACATCATTTAAATCCCTCCACGGATGGGGACTCCACCTATGCCAGGACTGGACAACCATTTTGGGAAAGAAATTTTGCCCCAAATCCGATCTGAATCTCCCCTGGCACAACTTGAGGCCGTTTCCTCTTGCCCCAGAGACGGTTACTTGGAAGAAAAGACCGATTCCCCCTGGCTACAAGCTCCTTTCGGGTGGAGGGCAGGCACTGCCAAGCCTGGCCAAAAAGGCCCTCCAGATGCTCAGGCTGCTGTGACACACAGCTCCCTGCCTCTGCTAATGAGCTAAATGAGTCCCTGCTGTCCTGACAAGTGACTGATCCTTGTGGAGGAAGGACTGTGGACGAGTTTGGAGGTGGAATATGAGACCCTGACGTGCCACAGACCCTCACGGCCCACTCAGAGGGGTGCCACTCTTACAGCAAGCAGGAAAGCCTCCCCCGGGGGAGGAACATGCTAATCCCTGTGCCCTGATGGGACCTGATGGGACCTGATGGGAACGAGGATCCCAAAATAACCAGAGCAGAAGCCCGAGTGCGGAGTGCGGCACCCTTAGGTGCGGATCGTGTCTGCCTGTCAGTGCTATGTAGGGCACCGAGATCCTCAGCGGTGCTGGCGGCTCCCCAGGAGCCGTGGGAGGAGAGCTCAGCACTTCCAAACCTCAGCCTGTTCCCCTCCAGCACCCAGCACCCCCCGTGCCCACAGGGCAAACACTTTCTCTGCCAGAGCTGGGGCCTGGGGTTTGAGGGATGAGGACCACGGACACAGGACCAGCCACGAACACACATGAAAGCTGGAGGGAGCTCAGGGCTGAGCCCTGGATGGGACACGGTGATGTCGGTGCTGTCCCTGCGCAGAGGAGTGGCTACCGAACAGGGAGGATGAGCTCGGGGCCATCCCAGGAGTTCGGGGCAGTTCCAGCAGCTCCGGGGCAAGGAAAAGCAGCAGCTGGGCTCAAGCCCCGACTCTGCAGCCCGGGGCGGAATCCCTGCCGTGTTCATGAGCAGCTCTGCTCAGTGAAGGATGGCAGCTGCCAGCTCCCCGCGCTGCCAGCGGGGTCTGGGATCGTTCCCTGCTCACCGGGATCAAGCAGCACCTTTGCATATTGCCCTGAGATCCCGGCCCCACTCCTGCCCTGGAAACACCCTCAGCGTGCCCCAAAAGAAATGCCCAGAAGTGGGAGCAGTGCCACCCCCCCAGCCTGACAGGACAGCCCAAGGGAAGCACATCCAAGGCTGGCAGGAGAGGAGATGCTCAGCCCTCCACGGGGACAGTGGGCACACGGGAGGGCTGCGTGGTTGGACCCCAACACCGAGACCAGCCCGTGGTTTGGGTACTGCCAGGGCAAGGCTGGGCGATGCCACGCTCCAGCGTGGGCAGAGATCAACACCCTGCCAGCAAACCCCAGTGCCTTCTACCCAGAGACACCCCCTGCCAAAAACACATCCCAGCAGAGCAAAAGCACATCAAAGCCAGAGTGCTCCATAAGCAAAACCTGTTGGACCCCCCAGATTCCCTTCCAGGTCTTCTCCATAAAGGCTCCCACAGCGATGCTGGGTCCTGCAGTGGCACTGATGGCCCCAGCTCGGACAGAGCAGTGCAGGGGCCAGCTCTGGCACAGACATTCCTGACACCCCTGGCCTCAGCCCTGCTCGGATTTCTGCTACAGACCCTCATTCCCAGCCAGGAGAGCAGCAGCAGCAGAAGACCCGAGCCTGGAGCAGGGCAGGGGTGGGCAAACCCCACCCGGGGAATGTCCCTGGCACAGCATTTCTCCTGCACAAAACCACCTCACCCAGAGCTGAGGCAGCAAACCAGCACGTGGCATTCGCTGCGGACAGAGACGGGGCTCTGAAAGGTCTTTGCTGGAAAAGGCTTTTGTTGAAGAAATGTTAAAAATAAATAAATTGGCTTCTTGTCCCCGCAGGAGGGAATTCCGCAGCACGGCAAAGGTTCGGCAGGGAATTGTATCCCACAGAGAGCGTCACCTGGAGAGCTCCTGCAAGGACCGAGTGGCTGCAGGGGTTTCACTGGCCAGACTGGAGCTCCCCGTGGTTCATTTGTGTGCAAGTGTCAGGCAAAAAAAACACATTTAGCAAGACCTGGGGGGGAACAGACATTGATCGGTCAGAAATTCTATTTTCAGGCACATTTGGGTGAATTCCTCGCTCTCTGGAGCGCTTTACCTCCGAGAACCCCGCATTAAACTCGGCCTAGCAGAGCGCTGCTCTTTCCCACCAAGGAGACTCCGGCCACCTTGTTGACTGTAACAGGGCTGAAGCAAAGTCCCATTTATTCCTGCCAAAAATATCTCAAACCGAGAGATGAGGCAAGGCTGCGGGGGGTGGGAGCGTGCGGCCTGAAGGAGAAGGAAAGGGAGGGAAGGATCCAGTGGCTGCCTTGGGCTGCCTGACAGGAAAGGAGCAGCCAGGCTCCTCTGGGACACACAGCCAAAGGACAAGAGGGAACAGGTACAAGATGCAGCAAGGGAAAAATGATTCACCCTGAGAGTGATCAAACCCTGAACCCGGCACCCAAAGAAGCCGAGAAATGTCCAGTGTGATGTTCAGAACTCAGCAGGACTGGTCCTGAGCCAGCTGGGACAGCTTTAAAGCCAGTCCAGCTTTGGAGCAGAGCCCTCCAGGTCCTCTCCAAGCCCAGCTCCTCTGCAATGCTAATCTTCCTCCCAAACCTCGGCAGTTCCCATTTCTGTTATCGGCAGCTCGACAAACACAACTGAAGGAGGTGAGGGGGGCCCACGGGGCAGGGAGAGGACACAGAGCCCTGCCAAGGCCTGGGGCAGAGCATCCACAGCAGATACCAAACGGGAATGTTTGCGATCCCTCTGGAGTCCCAGTGTGCCCTGGGACAGGCAGTGGTCAGAGCTTCCCCCGCTTCCGGCGGAGCTGCACAAACAGGACATGGTTGTGGTGTAAAAGCGTCTGTTTGTGCTTTAAACCCACACCTCCGGTGCTGCAGGGGGATCAGGGTCCATGAAATGGGATCCAAACAGATGTTTACATGCCCTGCCTCCTGCCAGCAGCTCCTTCCCAAACACAGAGTGCTCCATGGAGCTGTTCCCCATCACACCTCTCCCTTTCAAACCCCCCGAGCACAAGGGACAAACCTGCCTCAGGAAAAACCTGGCTCGCAGGGAAAAGACTCGGCCTCGCCTGGCTGGTTCCAGTCGCTGTCACCTGGTGCCAGGGGAGTGTCAGTGCCCAGGCAGCTGGTCTGCAGCTGAGCCTGCCCTCCCTGGCACAGCCCAGTTCCATCCCCCTCTCACAGCAATCCCTGGCACACAGAAGTAGCTCCAAGCCCCTTTGGGGGAGGATTCTTCCACATGGGCAGCCTGGGCTGGTCCCGTCCCACCTGCAGGTCACCAAACACAGGAAAATATCTCTGTCCTGGATGCCCAGGGACAGTCCTGGATTCCCCTTTTTACTCCCAAGCTGTGGAGTGGTTTCTCCTCAGATGAATTCAAATCCTTTCCTCCTGTTTTGACTGGGAACCCCTAAAAGCTTTGAGATACTGCAATGACTCAGAGACAGAGTAAGGAGGTAAATAAAGTAGGTGAGAATAAATTTCCCTGGCTTCAATCATCGGGAGGAATCATTTGCATCCTGAGAACACCCTGTAACACACACCTCCTTCCACCATCACCTGGAAATTCACTCCCAGCTCCCAGGGACGATTGTCGCTGCAAACTTGGCAATGCTGCTCGTGTCTGCCTTTGGGAGAGACGAAGCATCTCAAACTCGCTGTTCATCACTTCCAAACCAATCTCCTGCTTTTGTTGCAGCAGTGAAAGAGAAATCTCGATCTTAATTGCCAACTCATTGTTGGGAAGCAGCGCTCAGGGAAGGAGGAAAGCCTGGCAGTCGGGGATCCGGATGCCGCAAGCCGCAGCTTGCGGGGCTCTGCCCGCTGCCACAGGGGTGTCAAAGTGTTCCACCAACTTCTCTACCTCACAGCAGCAGCTTCTCACAACAAAACAGCAGCAAATCACTTAAAATTCCAGCGAAACCCAGGGAACTGGGTCTTTTATAGAGCCCTGGGGCACCCTGGAGTGCTCCTCACAGTGGCCTTCTCTTGAGGCTCCACTAAAACACCGTAGTGATGCAATTTTTGGAATTCCTGTCCCCCAGATCCAACAGGGCCCTGCAGCATCCCTACTTTATGCTGTGCTCCCACGAAAGACAAGGAGGATCAGCCCCAGGATGGGATTTGGCCCCTTGGACTTGAGCAGGAATCCACCCAGCCCCTGAGTGCCAGAGAGGAGAAGCCCCTCAGTGATGTTTAATCACTGCTGATCAGTGGGATGAGTTTGCAGCAGTCTCCCAGTTGTATTTTTCTGGCCCCTACACAGCTGGCTTTGACCAGCTTTGTCCTGAGGGGACACCACCAGAACCTGGAAGAGCACAGAGAGGAAGTGGTCTTGCTCCAAAGGTTTTGCCCACAGCGGTGCCCAGGATGTGCCCTCAGAGGTTCGGGTACCCCCAGGACAAGTCCAGCTTTGGTGTCTTTTTGAAGCAACGAAAACAAGGCACAAAACCTGAGCACAAACAGCCTGACCAGCACTGGGAGCAGACCCAGACTGTCAAAATGTTCTGATTTAGTCCCACTGCACCCGCACGATGCCCATTCTCAGCCTTCACAAGTTCAGCCCTCGCCTGGCGAAGTCAGAGGCAGCGCCACACCAGAGCCCGGTGTTTGCTCACCAGAGCCCCAGCACCGGTGCCATCTGGAGCGCTGGCACAGCACACCAGGGACACGCACTCACAGCTCCTCCAGTGTGCCAGGACTCTGCCTCCCAGACCTGGAGACCGAAGCATGTGCCCGGCACGGCTCGGCACCGGCAGCGGCCACGCCGGTGCTCCCGCAGGCACGCCTCCCTCCTCGGCTTCCCCGGCAGGGACCACAGCTGCTGGTCCTGGCTCCGTGCCACCCTCCCCCCAGATATGCCAAGAGGCAGAAGCTGAGGCGTTAATTCATTCCGGTCTAAAGCCAAACAAGTAAAATTCCCCCCCCCTCCCCGAGCAGAAGCTTTCCTACCGTGCTCATTTGCACCAAATTACATCCTAGAAGACATACAGTACACAGTCACAGGTGAGGCAGCGTGGAGGGGCTGAGGGGCTGCGTGGATGGATGGCGGAAAAGAACAAAACAGAAAATGGAACGAGCAGAACAAGAACTGAATTAGTGACATTTGCATCCTCATCGTAACTAGGGGACCTGGCTTCTTCTGAATCACTGAAATCCCAGTGCAGCGCCAAGCATTCTCATCCTCCTGAAAAACAGCTCCTTCTCCGCTGAACACTCAGCTGTGTGCTTGCAGGAAGGCTGCAGCATTTCCTATGGCAGCTTCTTTTTATTTATTTTTTTTTTTTATTGCAGTTACTAAATAAATTACTGCTCAGACGGGGGACCGAGCATCTCTCCTGCCACGCAAACATGGTGCTTATGTACAGCGCGTACCGTGGCGTTAGCAGTGTAAATAAGCTTGGGGTTTATACTGCAACAGGGAAGGTGCAGTGCAAGTTAACAGTGGCGTGTGGCAGCCCCACGGTCTCAGGCTGCCATTCAGATGTGCTTCAGGCATATTAAAAAAAAAAAAAAAAATCGAGAAGCACCTATAAAAAATTGAAAGGAACTGGTTTCCTCCTGCTCCAGCTCCCTATTTCATAACACAACTTTGGAGCTGGCGTGGCTCTTTAACGCGGCTATCCGAAGGATTCGATCCACCACCCCTCCAGCCCGTGGAGGCACTAA